>LOJH01009122.1:1171-28798 GCA_001685095.1 Ellobius talpinus
TCCCAACTCCCCTCCCCCTCCCTTTCTAGTCCAAAGAGCAGTCAGGGTTCCCTGATAGATTCTCTTTTCTACCTTTTGAGAAAATGGTTTTCTTTAATGAAAATTAAAATTCTGAGAGCTGAGATTCAGGACTGAAGCACTCATAATATGATAAAAAACATCACTCATATACTTTCACCCATTCTGTCTTCCCCTCTTCTATAAGTCATGACTGAAATATATAAAATGACTGATTGCAACTAATCACCTTACATCCTTGCCAAATATAGCCTGCCTCCACACCTACCTACTTTATTTATTTGCTTACATTAAATCACAGATAGTAATTTTTCCTCATAAGAGAACTCTCTTCTAATAACCTGGATCTTTAACTTAACTGAGGAGATGTGACATTTGTTGGTACCTCCCACCTCTTTCCTACCTCCTTCTCTTTATTGTTGGTTATTTCAACTCTCTGAAACATTGTTCTATTTTTAGTTTTTGAAATTGTGTGCCTTGTTACTAATGTTTCAATTTATTATCTCATGTATTTTCTCTACACACCCTCTTTAGTTGTATGCTAAAGTTTCCCTCCATTTCACCCTCTAACCCATTCATATTTTTTCTATCATGTAATTCAGTTTCTCTTCTCATATTTATGAAGCAGAGTTTATTTGTAATCATCTACCTTACTATCCAGAATACAAGCTTTACAGGAACAGAGACCACATCAACTTTTTTCCTCTTCTCTCTCTAGCTCCTGGCACAAGTCATGGTCCATGGTAATTTCTTGTATTTGTTCATTACAAATGATTTCTTCCAGCTTTACATGTATTTTGATGTGCTTCAGCCTAGTAAATTTCCTTTGTAAGAGTATTTAAGTACTTCTAGTAATTTCCTATTGTAAATAATACTCCATAAGGTATTTTCTATGAGTGTACAGGTGAATTCTATAGTCACTGAAAGAATCGACTAGGTGATGTGGGATAGCTGCATCATGCCATTTGTAAATCAATATATTGTGTATTAGACTCTGAGTACTAATAATGTCAGTTCAGTATAAGGAAAACATCTCTATTTTATTCACCTCTAATCCTTTTCTCAGGGGTATGTCTTCACAGGGCTTTTTAATTCATGCCTATGTAAGGACAAAACACCCACCAGAGAAATGTTTTTCACAGAAAAGATCAGTGAATTTGTAGTATCCAAGGTCCTTAGGATCACAACATGGGGTAGAATACAGGTCTCTGGGAAGTCCACTGGCAGGATGGCCAAAGGACGTGCTCACTAGAACATAAGTGAAAAAGAAGCTATGATCATTAACATCTTATAATTACTGAACCCCAAATATATGTAGAATATGAATTTTTTTTTCTTAGGTAGCAATGGTATCCCTTCATCCCGTTTGAAAGTGAATGTGGGAAGAAGCCTGGACAAGAAGCTGGCCTAAATCTAACCACAGGCTCGAGGACTCATTCATTGGTCATTTCTATAGTTTCTGAGTGTCCTGCTTATGTCAATTTTCCTCAAACTAGAGTCATCAGAGAGGAGGAAACCTTGATAGAGAAAATGCTTTTATAAGATCAGGCTATGCACAAACCTGTGGAGAATTTTCTTAATTAGTGACTGATAAAGGAGCGCTCAGTCCATTGTGGTGGGACCAGGGCTGAGCTAGCTTCGCTGAGCAAGGCAGTGTGCGGCATGAGTTCCTGCCTTGACTGCCCTCAGTGATAGACTGTGCTGAGGAAGTGTAAACCAAACAAACCTGTTCCTCCACATTGTTTGTTTGTTTGTTTGTTTGGTCATGGTGTTTCATCACAGCAATAGAAACCCCAACTAAGACAACCCTGAGCCTTACTTAAGTGGTGCCTCTGGCAGGTGGAACAATGGGTCTGTACTCTATTGAGTAGAAACTCTTTTCCTGCTGGTTGGGGAGAGATTATTGCCACCAATAGACCAGAAAAATGCAGTGACAATTGTTCTTAACATACTTCTGGTTACTATTATAGTTTTCTCCCATGGAAACTCCATCCTGGAGAATGGCTATTGATCACTGCATAGTAAGTCAGCTATTAGTCTAGGTCCTGGCTGTTCTGGCTTAAATTGTATGATAGCTAGAGCATGCAGCTGAGTCCTTAGGTGCAGGATATATAGTCAGTGACTTGTCAAAATGTGTTTATCTCCATTCCACTTGGAAAAGCATATTTAAAAAAAGCTTACATTAAGCAGTAACTCTACATGAAACAGTCATATTACACCCTTTCCTCTTAAGACTCAGGAATCATTGGAGACAAGGGCACAGAAAACTTCTAAGAACCAGAGGTTAGGGAGCACTTCTGCAAAAGTGTTCTCTGAATAGTACAGGGTGGCTACCCGAAAGAACAAAGAGTCGCTGTGGCTGCATGCATACGTGATGTGGGATTCCCCTCTGTAGGCTGTGAATAGCATTGGTTAATTAGTGTCTTGGGCCTGCACAGGGAAGAGAGGTAGTCGGGGAAAACTAAGCTGAATGCTGGGAGAAGGCAGAGAAGAGAGAAGCCGTGTAGCCCCAGACACAGATGCTGGAACTTTATCCGGTAAGTCACAGCCACGTGGCGATATACAGATTAATAGAAATGGGTTAAATTAATATGTAAGAGTTAGCCACTAAGAAGCTAATGGGCCAAGCAATGTTTTAAATAATATGGTTTCTGTTTGATTATTTTCAGAAAGTCTCATTTATTAATTGTCTATTTCAGTGTCTGTGCTATCAGTGTTATATTCAGGAAGTGGTCTCCTGTACCCATGTATTCAAGGCTACTTCCCACTTTCTCTTCTATCAGGTGCAATGTAACTGGATTTATGTTGATGTCTTTGATCCATTTGGCCTTGAGTTTTGTGCAGGGCAATAGATATGGATCTATGTTGTCAAACAGTTACGACAACAACATTTGTTGGAGATGCTTTCAGGGGAAACCTGGTGCTAGGGAAACTTTGAGAAATCCACAAGGATGACTCTAGCTTAGATTCCTAGCAATAGTGGAGAGGGTGCCTGAACTGACCCTCTCCTGTAATCAGATTGGTGAATACCCCAACTGTCATCATAGAGCCTTCATTCAGTAACTGATGGAAGCAGATGCACAGATCCACAGCTAAGCCCTGGGCAGAGCTATGGGAGTCCTGTTGAAGAGAGGGAGAGGAATTATTTGAGCAAGTGTGCAGGGCCAAGATCAAAACAGGCAAACCCACTGACATAAGCTTGTGGGAACTTTCTGACTCTGGACCAACAGCTAAGGAGCCTGCATGGGACCAACTTAGGCCCACTGCCTCTGGGTGACAGTTGTATAGCTTGGTCTTTTGTGGGGCTCCTAGCATTGGGACCAAGACATCTCCTGATCTTGATGCATGAGCTGGTTCTTTAGAACCTATTTCTTATGGTGGGATGCCTTGCCTAGCCTTTATGCAAGGAAGAGGAGCTTGGTCCTGCCTCAACTTGATATGTCATGCTTTTTGATTGCCATGGGAGGCACTTCACCTTCTGAATATAGATGGAGGAGGAGTGGATGCCATAGGTAGAAGGGAGGTGGGGGGAGGAGAATAAAGGAGAGGAGGGAGGAGGAACTGTGGTTGGTATGTAAAGTCAATCAACCAATTAAATAATTAATTATAAAAGAAAGGTTAGAAAATTACAACAGCCAATATTTCCCATTTAAAACACTTAAGACACCTTGTCCCATTTACTAACCTAAAAACTTGTATCCGCATATGTTGAGTCATTTTGTACAATTCCTTGCAGAAATGGGTAGAGATAGGGAGGGGATGTGAATTTATGCATGCTAATGAGACCTTAAAATAAAATGTTTCCATGTGCAACTCCCAGTCTTGTTGGATAACTTTACCTGATTGAAAATTACTTGAGAAAGATGAAATCATAAATTACCTTAAATTTACTGAAAGCCTGTGAGCCACCTATATTAAGTGTTAAGCTGATGAAGCATCAACTTGAATGGAAAGTATTTGTGAGAACAGCCTGACTACATTTCAGGTTCATTTTCTAAAAGGAGGCTGACATATAACAGTACCACTGGGTCCAGTTCTGCGTAATATTATATATTTGTAATATGGGTATAATTGTTCTCCTTACCATTCACAAGTTCTGCTTGTTTATAGGTACTATGCATACTTTTTATACCATTGTTAATTTGTTTATTTACTTACTGTTACATTCAACATTCAACATTGAAGTTACTATACAACCCATGAATTCAAATGATTCTTATACTTATTACTGATAATATTTAAAATTATTAACATATCATTAAATTACCACAAGGTAGCAATTGACATTAGAAGAAAATGAGCAAATAAAAGATTAATGTGATTTTGGGATTAATATCAGGAATGTGAGTCTAAAAGGCATGAAATTTTCTTAAGATAAGAAATATGAAATTGTGTGTATGTGTTTATGGGGTAGCATGTTAATATGTGAGTGTAGTTGCCTGCAGAGGCCATAGAGGATAATTGCTCTAGAGCTGGAGATCTAGGCAGTTGAGTGGTGAGCTGCCCAATGCAGGTGCTGAGAATGGAACTCAGGTCCTCTGTAAGAGCAGTAATCACTTGTAAGCGGTTAACCATCTCTTTAGTCTCTAGAGTTCATATCTTTAATCCATTGTGTCTTCTCTCACAGAATTCATACTATAATATGTCCATACACTTCTCTGTACTCAAACATAAGTGTAATTCCAACAGGAAAGCTAAATTGTAGAAAGTGGATATCTTTGGAGATCCCCTTTTTTCTAACGCCTCCAAAATACCTTCCATATGCAACTAGCCTATTTTCCATGTGTGGTTTTTGTTTTTGTTTTAAACTTATGAAGCCCAACTTTTTCTACTCTATATTCTTGGGTCTGTGGACACACTAGAGTTTGGTTGACCTACAGGGGAGCAACACCCTGAAGGAAAACTGGCTTTCCCTCTCCCAGCATCTATCAACTGCCAATAACTTTTCAGTCAGTGGTGAAACTTTACCCAGTTCCCCTTTCCATGATGAAACGTTTCCTGGCTTCAGCTTACAATGATCTCATGCATGCCATCATAACCACTGTCTGTGACTATGAGCAACTTCCTATTTGAATATGGAAACACTGTTTCTTTATGTTCTCCAGCTGCCTCTGCTCTTAAAATCTTCCCACATCTCTTTCACAATGGTCCCTGTGCCTGGGGAAATTAAAGTTATGATACAGATGACCTATTTATAGCTGAGCATTTTGTATTTTCTTATTCTCTGAACCCTTACTAGTTATGGGTATCATTTTAAAGTCACAGTTCTGGTTAGTTTTTGTCCACTTGAAACAGACCTAGAAATATCTGGGAAGAGAGAATCTCAGTTGAGGAACTGATTCTTCAGATTGTCCTGTGGGCATGTTTATGGAGCATTTTCTTGATTAATGAAAGATGTTGTAGAACACAGCCCACTGTGGGCAGTGCCACACCTGGGCTGTATAAGAAGGCACTCTGAGCAAGCTATGAGTATCAAGACAGTAAGCAACGTCCCTCTATGATCTGTTTAGTCCTTACCTGGGCTTCTCTTGAAAAGTGATTGAAAACTTTAACCCAAATAAACAGTTTTCTCTCAAAGTTATTTTTGGTCAGCCTTTAATCATAGCAACAGAAAGTATGACAGTTACCATCTACTACAGAGAGAATCTTCTCTTATGAGGGTTGAGAAGCACATTAATGAATGGGTATAATGAGAAGTCAGGATTCAGTTTCATATTGTGCCTTATTACAAGTAGTGTGTTGTCCTCCCAAGGCCTATGAACTGTCTGTCTGTGGGTTCTTGGTGCCTGTAGTAATGTCAGATATGGGCTTCATCTTGTTAAGTGGGCTTTAAAACCAATCAGAGTGGATAGTTACTTTCATAACATCCTGCCCACTATAGCACCAATAGCCATGTCTGCCCAGGCTAGTTGTTATTGTAGCTCATAATGTTCGCAGCTGGATAAAATTTATGATTATGTTTTTCCTCTTGTAGTGTGCCTAGCACCTTCTATCTCTATGAAAGCTATCCAGTAAGGATAAAGTTTCTGGATCAGTATCAGTCTTATTTCTCAGTGTTCTGAGACTCAAGTATTTGATTTCTTCAGTAATAGGGAATTACTGACAAGTTGTGGAAGGTAAATGGAAGCATTGGCAATAGCATGAAATGTCTGGGGTTTATAAGCCTTCACTGGTCAACAATTTCAAAGGAACTAATCTATTCTTAGCACTGGACTTTTTTTTTTTTATTTGGTTAGCATGTGGTGTCTAAGAGGTGTATTGTCACCCTGTATAGGATAACTCCATTTCAATTCTTTGGTGGATTTTTTTGGAGAGTGTGTGTGTGTGTGTGTGTGTGTGTGTGTGTGTGTGTGTGTGTAAGCTACCATATGACCATAAGAGTTTTTCAAAATGCCTTAGAGTTAGTTGTTTCTCCCATTTCACCTCTTTACCATCCCCCACCTCCTTCAACCCTTCATGTTCTGTTATTCTCTTATATCCTTTATTACAACTACATTTTTGCTTTTATGGATATTACTTAAAAATACAGGAAACACTATTTTAAAATATTTATTTTGTCACAAATTACTTCTAAAGTATCTGATAGGTGTTGCGACTAAGCTAATTGCTGTAGAATATGACATTCTAGATATGATAAAAATTATCAAAAATGTGTGATTCAGTCATGGCAATACAAATTCAGTGAAATTGTGAACAAATAATTAGCACACAGCAAGATTATTTTAAGAAAAGATGTAAACATGATATAGTTGGTTTATATTAGTAAGGATCACTTGTTATGCATAAAGGTTTATGTTGTGAAAAACTTATCTATACTTCTCAGAGATGTGGCTATTATATTTCTAAGCTGTATGTTTAGTAATCAAATAAATAAATTGCCTATTGTCCAAAGAATATGATCACTAACCGTACTCCTATTGATATCGTCCACTTCTTTGAAGTGTTAGTATTCAGGCATCTGTACTGTCCTGGCCTTGCCTCAGCCACAGCCACTAGAGCATCTCCTGTTGCACATTCACTATGTTCCTTTTTAAAAGGGCCCTGTCCATCTCCCATCTCGCTCTCTTTTTCTCTGTCTCTGTCTGATTCTCTCTCTCTCTCTCTCTTTCTCTCTGCCTCACTCTTGTTCTGCTGCTCCTCTCCCCAGAGCCCAGTTTCCCCCCTTCCCTCTTTTATAAGTAGGTTATATTAAGAACATATATGTGTATATATATGCATATAATAACAATTATATATAACAGAAAAGGAGTCCAACGGTGATCTATTAGTGTCTGGTTTTACCATAGGTGTCTGGGCTATCCTGTCTCTGGTTCTTGTTCACCCAAGCAGTATACAGTATAGGTTCCATGTTGTGCAATAGATCTTAAGTCAAATCAGACAATGGTTGTTTACTCTCATAAGCTTTGTGCCACCATTGCCTGGCATATCTTGCAGGCAGAGGTCAAAGTTTTTTGTGGTCAGGACGGTGTTTATTTTTCTCTTTTGGTAGCCTGCAAAATATCTTCATGTACCAAAGACCCTGGATGCAGGGGGAAAAGTTCTCTGCAGGCACCTGCTCAACTTCTCCATGTTCAATGAGTTGTATAGCTGTTGTCTTCAACAATGATACCTTGATGTCAGTTTGTGGAGAGCAACCTATTGTCTTGGTGACAGTCTTGTTTGTTTGGAAATTTCTATGGACCCTCTTGGTCAACAACTCACTTACTGGTTTATGCAAAACCTCTATCAAGTTTTCTCTGTGTTCTATTTTGGATATCTAAGCATAAGCCTTTAGCCTTAGCTCTCATTTAGTTTTAGCACAGCTAGAGTTTTATGTAGACACCAGGCAAATATGTTTGTTTACTACAGGATAAGTTTGGTTTCCTTTAAACAATAAAAACCATGCAGAATTTTGTAATGTTAGGTTTGTGTCTTTAGATGGGGGTTCTACATTGCAGAGGAGCCACACCCAACTCCAATGGGGAGAAATGGAGCACTGTCTGATTAAAAAAAAATATACTCTCTGGCATGGGCCTCACATAGTTCTGGCATGACTGTAGTGATATGTTAGTCATTTCAGAGAGAAGATACAGGTCCATGGCATTCTCTTTTTTGGGGTGTCATCTGCACCGTTTTTGTCAGAAAAATTGAAGATAAACTATATCTTTTGGTGAATATTTCTTCTATTTTTAAATCATTGTTGGAAGAGACAGCTTTCAGAATATCACAAAGGTACACATCTCAGGTTGGTTCTGGGTCCTCTTTATTATCTACAGGATTCTCGTAATTATGCCATTGAGAATTGACACTTCCTTTTACTTAAATTGCCCATAATTTTTTTCTCTTAAGATTTATAGGAAATCAGAGGAAATGTTGAATCCTACTTTTTTGCTTTATTAGTAATGGAGCAATGACTTGGCTCTCATTGTTTTAGTTCTCTTATCTGGAAATATGATAAAATAGACACACACAGTATTCCTGTGGTGATTATTTCTGTTAAGTCTAGCAGGTCAATTTATTCTAAATTTCATGATTGGTGATAGCATAAGTGGATAGTTGTTGCCGTGTTTACTTACTAGAGAATTATTTAGGTTAAGTATATGAATTAAGTATAGCTTGCAAGTTCTGGAGGGAAGGGTTACAGCTGTGCCTATCCTTTGAACAGAAAAAAAAACATTTGATAGATATTTATTTTGGTGAACCAAAGGACCAATTGACCTATTGTAATGTTTTAAAAATGTTTTTTGGTTAGTTGTGTGATTAACAGACATACATTAGTATAAAATATAACTGAGAAAAATAGTTTTCCATCATTACTGTTTTTTGGGGGAAAGTAAGTGAAAAAAAACTTGCCTAAATATTAATTTGAGAAGTTTTGTTATCTTGCTAAGAGTCATATCAAAAATGTTCTTCAGAACTCAGAATTTTAAGTGAGTAATTGCTACATAAATATAGCATCAAGAGATGCATATTTAATTCATTCATGGCCTTATGAAATATTCTAGTGTTCTTAAGTCATTTAAACCTCAAGACAGTTTTTTGGAAGCTCTCCTTTCAGTGGGTAACTTTGAGATGCCTATTATTTATATCGCATGCCTCTGAGTTTATCTGTAGCTCATTAGTGTATATAAAAGTCTGCTGTTTTATTGCCCACGTTTCCTCGAAAGAGGCTAGATTTTTTATGAGGGATTAATATAAATACAGCTGTGGCTACCTGAATAAGACTGCACACCCATACATACAACAAGACCAGGACTACAAAGTATATTTCAGTCCAGCATAATGGGACCCTGTCTCAAAACAACAACAAAAATGACATGGGAAAATGATGAGGGAAAACAAAGGAGACAGCAAGAGCAGGCAAGGGATAAGAGAGCAATATGAATATGATCACAATGCATTCTATATGTTTGCAATTCTTAAAAGCACCATCTGTATTCAAAGAGCAAATGAAAGCTTGAGAAATGGTAGCACTCTTACTAAGAATTCAGCTTTTTTGATGTTTTTGTGAGATTCTTTTTATCTTATATTGAAAACTTCTCTTAAAAAAAGTCCACTGAGACATTTTGAAAAAAAAAATGTCTCACAGAGACATTGGAGTTGTGGCCTTAGTAGAGTAGGTGTGGCCTCATTGGAGGACATAGAAAGATATTTTTTATATAATTGCTTAGAGGAGAAAATGAAGCTTCCCTGTGAGAAAATTTCTGCAATTTCAAATATTCACCTTCCTAAACATTTATGACATCCAATGGTTTAGTCATTATTTAGACTCTTGAGATAGATATTCACCCTGATATATCACATGAGTCTTCATGTATGAAGTTGACTAAAAAAAACCCACAAACAAAGAAGAGGCAGCATATTAGGCAAAAGGAGCCAGATACAGAAATAAAGTTATTCTATGTTATCGCTCTCATACAAGTCATTTTTTAAAGTGAAGTACTGATTACCAGGGTTTGAGAGGTGCAAAGGTAGAATGAGTTCATACACGTTTAAAACTGTCACACTGAGGTTCACTTGAATGTACAAGAAATATATGTTATTAAATACAAAAAGTAAATAAGAGATAGGATAGGAAAGCAGAGCAATTAGAAGTACAAACAGCCATAGGATACTATAATTTATATATTGGCAAACTCCTTTTCCATGAGAGAAAACCTAAGATAAAGAAAAATAGAAGGGGGGAGAGAGATGTCTCATCAATGAAGAGGACTTGGGGCTCTTCTAAAAAACCTGGGTTTGATTCCAACCACCCAACATAATGACTCACAACTATCTGTAACTCCAGTCATCTTCTGTCATCTGTGGACACTGCATGTGTTTGGTGAACAGATATACAAACAGGCAAATACTCACATTAATAAAATAAAAAAAATAAAATCTCAAAAAAGAAAGATAGATGCTTAGATTTAAGTTTTTGAATGAATGAAAGAACTATTTAATGCAATCTGTATTCATTCTCTGTAAGTGATGCCTTAATGTTGTTAGGATATTATTATTCAAATCACTCTTCAATCTCTGAAAGAAAATGTCCGATTTTGACTTAAAATTAAAGTACTACAATATTTATTCAACATAAAGATTTTAATTGGTTACCTATTGCTGGAGAACAATTTTAAGGAAAACGGCATTTGAGAAAGTTGAAAATGAAAGTTTTTCTGATAGAATATTTGCTTAACATGAGCACAGCCCTATGCCTGTCCTCCAGCACCACAAAAGAAATCAAGATCACAGCAAATGTTAAACATTTTTAATATCCCCATGCTAAGGATGATAAGCCAAGATAATTCAATTAAAAATAACAAATAGCGAACTTCCATTGATAAAGGTTTGAAATTAAACATGTTGCTATTCTTAATAAATCATAATGAAGCTTGTCATCATTTGAAAATCTCTTCATTCACTCTAAATATTTTATACATTTTATATATGATTTCTGAAGACTGATTGTCATGGTTTCGAAATTTAATGTCATTTGGTGGTTATTTTGTAATATATACAAACAAAGGGATTTTCAAAATGTCTACACCAACACAAGTCAATGGAAAATAATATTTGAAGCTAAAGTTTTAGTATAGTGTTTAATGAAGAAAATGTCTGATGGAAATGCAAGTAGCACATTTTATAATTATTTTTCTAACTCGAGAATGAGGATACCCACGGAGTGGGAAGGTTCAAATGAACACCCACACTGACCTCTGTTGTAAAACAGAACAACCAGTGCACTGCTCAGAAGACAAATGTGAAGTGAAGTGCTCATGTTAAGTGGCACTTAGATTTATTAAGCGAAGCGAACACTTAGACTGAAATCAGATATCTGACAAAGGTAAATTACTTTGTTGTCATGTTCATGAGCTGCCTTATGGTACCACTCATCTCAATGAAATGATGGACCTAGAAATGCTAATTAGATGTTATAGCCCGAGCAATATTGAAGAGCCTTTTTAATTTGTGCTTCCACCATGTTCTTTAAAATGTCCTTGCATATTTATAAAGAATGGCAGTGATGGAATGTTGGCTTTCTTTGTTGTTTACTTGATTTTTTCCTGTGGGTGTTTTACATTTATTTGATGGTTTTATTTTAAAACGCAAACCTTTAATGGAATACATTCATTGTGTGTGGTGCTAGATTTGCTAAAACCATGTTTATCTGAGTATATCAAGTACTTTGGCCATATTCATATCTCTATTCTCATGTTTCTACTCTCTCCTCCCTCTTGCAGTTGCCTTCACTATGTAGATGGTCATGTGTCAAAGTAAGTTTATATATTTCTATATAATCTTGGATCCACAACTGATGGAGAATATGAAATTTTTGTCATTCAAAATTTATTTTCCTAAATATTATAACCACCAGTCCATCCATTTCACTCAAAGTAACATGATTTTAATCTTCCTTGTGAATGAATGAAACTCCTTTTTCTGTTTTATTTTGTGGTGTTTTTGTTTTTCAAGACGGGTTTCTTTGTGTAGTCCTGGCCGTCCTGGAACTAGCTCTGTAGACCAGGTTTGTTGTGGGAAGTTCTTCTGTCTGCGTGTTGCATTTATTAGTTAATGAATAAAGAAACTGTCTTTGTCCTGCGCAGGACAGAATAGAGGTAGGAGGGAAAACTAAATTGAATGTTGGGAGAAAGAAGGTGTTGTCAGGGGAAGTCATGTAGCCCTGCCAGAGACAGACACCAGACAACCCAGTAAGCCACAACAATGTGGTGATGCACAGATTAATAGAAATGTGTTAAATTAAGTTGTAAGAGCTAGACAATAAGAAGCTAGAGCTAATAGGCCAAGCAGTGGTTTAATTAATACATTTTCTCTGTGGTTATTTTTGGGCTGAGCAGCTAGGGACAAAAAAACAGCCTCATACAACACAGGTTGGCCTTGAACTCAGGGATATCAGCCTGCCACTGCCTCCCAAATGCTGGGATTAAAGGCGTTCACCACCAGGGCATGGCTGAAACTCCATTTTATAAGTCTACCACATCTTTGTCCATTCCTACATTGAGGAGTAGTGGTTTAGCTGATATTATGATAGCAATGATAGCTCTATACTAAGTTCTTGGGGGAGTTTCCATACTCTAAAAACTAAATACATAAAACCAAGTAATCCAAACAGTACCTGGTTTAATCAATGAAACTGAGGGTTGTTAAAAGATAAAACACAAATAGCAACCATGTTATTTCTAAAAGTCAGTCTTCTATATAAATTCCTTGAAATTATGGATAGTGGACATATAAAAACATCTAAATTAAACATCACAGGAATCTACATTGTGTGTATACATGTAACTTTAATGGAAGATATTATATAATAATTTCTTTATCTCTCCAAGATAATTCCTATCTATGCTATTCTTGTAAGAATATGGCTAGTTCAAATAATCACAATTTTATTATCCTTCCACATAGATAATATTCTTCATTTTAAAATTTATTTATAGAGCTCTCAGGAGAGAAAGAATGCATTTTTTTCTTTTTAAAATGTGAATTGGTTCATCAACTTTTTAATGTGAATTTTTGGAAAGAACTCTTAGGAAGTAGGTGTATAGCAAATACGATTAAATTCAGAGACGTATTAGATATAGTCTAGCTGGGAGAGTTCTTCAAGGATAGTACGATGACACAAACCTTGGTCTACCATGTCCTTCCATTTGATTGTGTGTTTATATAATTTCTGCATCATTATTAAAAGCAAAAACAGAACATGTTGATGGCATCTTGTTTTGCTGTCATTATATAACTTAAGCACAAAATATTGATATTTTATTTTCTACTGTGGGAAGGTGAGAAATTTATCAAAATCTTGATCAATGTTTCAGAGAAAGGAGGGAGTTTTTATGCATAATTTTCCTTTTTTTCTTTTTGTTTGGGTTGAATTTACATGGGTAATTTAGAATTACTAAAATAACTGAGTAATTGAGATGTTTGTCTATTCATAAATAACTGAAAACAAGTCTGAGGTAGGAGGAGAAAAAAGTGAAAAGGAAGAAGGCAGTCTCCCCATCAATGATGTGGTTCCTCAGCATAGTTACATGGCATCTTAATCAGGATACTGGTAACTTTTTCAATGGAAAGTGTTATTAATCTCATAAAACTTGCAATTTGTAAGAAAATATGCAAAACTGCGGGATTTACTTGGATTTTCACAGCTATTTTGAATGTTGCTTATGTTCATTTTTCTAGTTTTTTTTTAAAAAATACTCTTGGAATACTTGTGGTACTCATAGTGTGTTGGAACTGCTCTTAGTAATGGCTCTGGTGATTTCTTGACACACTCAGATGATGCTTTCCAGCACACACATTGCTCTTGTTTCCTCATTTCCTATCAATTCTATAACTGTCTTGGTTGCAGTTTCTCCTAGTTTTATTTTTATTTTTTGTTGCCTACATGACTAATGTCAGATTCCTGCAGGGAGCCCTCTGCCTTCAGATGCCCATTGTCTACAGGTACAACCTTCTAATTACATTGTCTTCTTTTTGTCATTTTCTATATGTCCCTAAATGGTCACATCCTCTTCTGAGTCTTACTTACCGTTTGGGTTGATTATTCCAGGCAATCTAGGAAACAGATCTTGTGAAGGTCAGCCTCTTCGAGCCCACAGGTAATGTAGGCTAGAAAATGCACCCATGATCACAGATGCAATGGAGAAGAACACGACCCTGTCTCTGTATCCATGACTAATATGTAAAGATGTATTTCAGGCTACCATCTTTTCTCAGTGTCTTCCAGGCACTGTGTGTAAAAAGCACACATGCAAGATGATATAAAACAAATAACAAGGGGACTTCTCTGTCATACGTAGCCCCATAGGAATGATTAAATAACCATTTGCTGATTGTTTGGGTCTACTAAATAGGTCATAGGAAGTTCATGTGCTTTAGTGACTTCCTAATATTACCAAAGAATAATAATAAAGAAGACAAGAACAGATGCTGTTACAGGTCAGGCCAAGAAAATATGAGGCTTTGAAACTTTTTATTTTCTTCTAACCAACACTTTACCTCTCCAAATTTTAAATTTAATGTTTGTCATTACTTCAAAGTATCATATTCTGCAGGTGAATCTGACAAAATCATCTCAATTTTAACCTACACTTTAGAGTATGCCTGTAAAAAATTAGCTTCAAAGTTGTCTCAGTATGTGAATAACATCCTTCTTAAAAGGGTTTAGTGGGATGTGATCACTCAGACTGTATTCTTTAGTGATCCACAAGTTGCTCTAGAGCTCTAGATCAGTACAGCTAAGTTACTTGGTACCCTGTAAATGTTTTTTACAAGTACACAGTTAATTTATGAAAGAAAATAATAGTATATGAAAATAAATACTTCTCCCCGGGCCTTGGAAATAAAAGAAAGAAATAGTATCAGCATTTTTATTTTGAAGTATCTAAATAAAATAGATACCTTTCCTACAATAGCATACCACTCTCTGCCTGAACTTTTGCAAATGGGCCCCTGATCTCCACCTGTACCACCCATGAGCTGTGTATTCAGTGACTCTACTCTCTCTGTATCTCCCTGTACCTGTGACTGCCTGGATTAAAAATGAAAAGTAGACCAATCTACACAAACAGAAGAGAATCTACATAGAACAGTTAAACAAACCAAGATTACAGAACGTGGCGTCTGACAGCCTTTCTGCCCATTGCTTAGGTCTTCTGAGATGCCTGGGAATTCAATGTAACCTTTAAGATAATAGTATAATCTTTGAGGAAAAGCCATATTTGACTTGAACTGTACCACCTTGTCTGGACTAAAAATTTGTATTTGTTACCTGTGCTTCCCTTTCCTTAAGGTCATGCCATCTTTGTTCCATTTTTTTTTGAAAACTATCCTTTTTTGTTCCTCAGTGTGACTCTACTCATTTGCTTGCTGTGGAAGCTACTATATTTTTACACACAACCTGTGCAATGCTGTAATCTACAAGATATTAGTACTTTGTCAGGTCTTGGCTAGTTACTCTTCTCCCTTGGCATGTTTCAGTCTGACAGCAGGGAACCCATTAGACCATTCTCTCTCAAGTTCCTTTTTTTTCAAATTTAAAACATTCAAAAATGCAAGTACATTTCCCAAATAATTTAGGTCTATAGTAAATGTTATAAAGACCACATAAATTGTACAGTGAGAAAAGGATAATGTGGTACATGCTGATGACTCAGGTCTAGTCCAAGAGTAATTGTACTTCCCACCTTTATGCTATTAGTTGTTTAAACATTATCATACCTTCAATATATTCTCCATCTTCTTTAAACTGGATTTTGATTAAGCCCACCAGATTTATAAAACAAAAATGCTGGATGCAGATTATATTTAAATATCAAATTAACAATGATATTGCAGTACTTGGGGTACTTTCATACTGAAAATAAATAATTATTTATTTGACATTAAAATGTAACTGCACACCCTGTATTATGTCAATAAACCTAGTTATGATGGTTTTAAGTAGAATAATTTAACTGATTTATTTACAATTAAACAGAATGCTTTGATATATCATTTCATACCTTCCTTCTGGTACCAAACTAGAATTCAGGAAGTGATCTTATTTTTCCTAGGAGAACTATTGTAGCCTAAATAAAGCCCAGCAGCTGACTCTTTCTGTATACCTTTAAGAAGCAACTTTCTGTTAATGCAAGACTAATTTTGATGTAATGCATCTAAATGACCAAGACCTTTCACATGCATTTGAAGTTAAGATTCTGAGAAAGTGATTTCAGATTGTCTCAATATTGAAATTCAGGAACTCATAAGTGACAAAAGCCAACAGAGAACTTCTGGACAAATCATCAAGTCTCGTGTGCTCAGCCTCCAAATCTTCAAGCTGTAATATACTTGCTTACTATATGGTTATAATTCTTTTCAGGGCCTCCGAGTGTTGGGATGGTTCACATTCACAGACTTCATGGAATATGACAATACAGCATCTTGTTAAGCATTGGTAAGATGGCAAGTACAGTATAATTATGCATGTATTGGCATGATTTGAAAGAACATATGCTTCCATGAGAATTATCTTTATTTGACTAAATGCTTTGCTTTAGAATCAATAGTCATTGGATTGGTTGAGAATAATAAAAGTAAACTCTTTTATATTTAGTCTGTTAGCAGTTTTCTCCATAAAATTTACACTGTTCTTTTTCATAAATAGTCAAATGTTTTCCTTTAAAATGGTGTCTACCATTAAGTTTGCTTTTTAAAGTGTGCATTAAGATGGAGGGATGGGAAGTTACTCTAATTTTCAGTTCATGTTACTTCTTGAGCACTGTCACTTCTCTCTCTAAAGCTATGGAAAGTGAACATTAGCCCTTTAAAGGAGTCATATTTCCAGGATCAGGTGGGAAAGACAGAAGTGTTGGATGCACCTCACTGCACTGCTGTTCATCCCCAACACTTTGCACAATGTGAGAATGTTTAATAATTCCAGCCCAACCTCCAGATAAGAATCTCTGGTGTCACATCACAACTGACAGTGCTGGTGTGAGATTTGCAGTAAAACAATATTCCAGCTGTAGCTTTCATTTACAGAAATAAAACAGCAGAAGTGGAGGGAAAAGGCCAGGGTAAGATAAACACTTTCATCTGGCAACAGCACTGACATTAAATTATACTAGCTACATGAAAGTGAGGAGAGAAAAAAAATTCAACCTCAGGGTGGAAAACTAATATGGACCACATCATTTGCACGCTATTCTTCTATCCATATTTTATGCTAGCTAGCTCATGTTTAGTTATCCAGAGAGACCACCAAATATAAATAGGCTCTTTTTCAAATAAAGTCTATGGCAACTGTTGGACAGGCAGCCTTATTTTCCTCCCATTAATCACCAGAAACTTCACACGGCGTGACAGTCTCAGGGGATACTTCTGGCTGGGAAAAAGGATCCTCCCTCCTCAGTTCTAATCAGTCCATCCCATCTGTAATGGCTTTAGAAAATTGTTAATGACATAAAGTGACAGTCGAAGGGCTTTCTGGTCTGTCAGTGTAGGGTTACTATGAGCTCTCTAACAGACTACTCCAGGCAGGCCTCAAAGCTCCTGGAAATTGATCTGGATTATGAAGAAATAAATTTGATATGTTAGCAATCACAAGCAGGAACTGAGAAGAAAGCCTTCCTTAATACAGTTCTTTGAGGCTATAATGGGAAGCATGAAGACAAATCTGGCGCAGAGACAAACCCACGTAAGACTGCTGCAAGCACACAGAATATAGATCTCGGTTATGAGATGTGTAAAACATACAATGGCCTGAATAAGGAGCTAAGTATATAAGTGCAAACAAACCATTTTTATAGTTAGCATGGCATTTTGAATGGAGTTTGAAGCCTAAACGATGCCATCCTACTTGTAGATGAAGATGGGAAATGGAACAGTAAGTACCATGCTTTTATATATAGAAACTAATAAAAACTGTAGCTGATTGTGAACGTAAAGCAATCAAAGCTAAAATTGGATTTCCTCATAAAATTTGAGCCACCGTTGCTTCCCCTCATCTAAAATACTGCTTTCCCCCATTTTCATTACTTTGTTTTAGAATTAGGAAACCCAGAACGGTGATGCGAAAATGGCTGCAAAGGAAGCTTCTGTCAGCAACGACTGTGTGACATCACAAGGTATAATCTCACTCCTTACATTATATAAAGTTCTATACAGGATTGATGAATAAATGCATATCTGGAATTTGAATCTGTTGAAAATAAACCATAATAGAAATGTAAATGTAGATTTGGGTTTTTTTAAGATTTTACTTTAATGTATTAAAACATGTACTTTCGTGTTTTTTTTCATTTTGACAATACTCACCTCATTAGGGTGTCATGGAAAGTGACAATGTAAACAGTTTCCCGCACATCTCCTGTAGGTTGTGCTAAGGGCTATACAAATACTGCATAATGACAATTTTGTGATCTTGAAAGATTAGGTAAAAGATTTTTTTACCTAGTTATAGAGAAAGATTTTACACGGTGGCAAAGAACAGCTAGATGATGTTTTCACCCAATCCTATCACATTCAAGAAGGTAAGTGAAAGGGAGATTGTTTTGCGTGTTGATAAAAAAAATGAAGGTGTTTAGAAGCAAGAATCATTCTCATCAGTCACAGATAGTTGAGAACGGCTTTACCTAAAACATTCCATTTTTCTTTGATTGTTTCTAAAGGAAACATCTATGTACAAGTTTCTAGAACTAGACATGACTTTCCTTAGATGGACATCATTTAGTAGGAAGAGGCAGCTAGGAAATAGGCCACAGTGCTTCTGCAGCTGGGCATTAAAAACGAAATTATAATAATAAAAGTGCAAGGATAACTTCTCAAGCAACACTTCTGAGTGATCTCAGGGGTGGAATTTAACTGGTTGCATTTCGTTTATCAAATGTTGGACATCCTTTCTGAGAATTACAGCTAGGTCCTGGAAATCACAGAACTGATGAAAGAAGTTCGCCATTTGGGTTTGGAGGGGATCATAGACTTTGAGGGTCCACTAATTCTTACAGCCTACTAGGAAGCCATCTCATAAATATCAATTTCAGAGTTCTAAGATGGTTAAATGATACCATGATAACCAGATTTAAAGAAAATGTTACAAGAGGGCCTTAAATGGTACCCTGGTGGCCTGGAAGAGTTAATGCAGTTTTCTTAAGTGCCCAATTCAGTTTTAGTTTGCAATGTACAGAGCAGGGAATGTGTCTCAATAACTCACTGATAATTTCATCTAATATCAGTATACTAAGAGGAGATAAGATTTTTGAAGAAATCTATCATAGAGTAGCTCACCATTCTGTGTAATTCACCTCAGCTAAATGAAGGAAGATGGAGGATATTTATTTTATTGAATACATGAAGTGTTGCTTAGTTCTAGAACTGAAAATAAAGCCAATTAATACTGTTAAAAGAAAAATAAAGAAAGGTAAAGCCTTTGCAAATTAAGTATCATATGAAGAAATACTGAAATAATTCTGTTTAAAGACTATCACAAATAGATATGAAAGAGAAAATTATTAGTGCACTTGAGGAGGAAGGCTCAAATGGGAATGGGGGTGAGAAAGGAAATGCATTATATTAATGTATTAAACTGCCAAACCAAAAAGCATTTCAAACCAGAAGAGAGATTATTTACCGGGCCTGTATTGTTTTCTTCTGTAATATAGTTGATATTTATGCATAGCCCTTTCTGGAAACAAATAATACCAAGTTCTTATAGCAGGTGGCCATTAACAAGTAGAATGCTGGGATTCTCCAGAAGTTGATAACAGAACCATATTATACATACTAAGAGCAGAAAGCAGATAGAAACTTACTCTTCCCTTACATTACATGAAACATTTCTTGTTTTGTTTACTATAAAATTTGTCAAAACTTAATTATTTAAAATGCAGCTTAATACTACAACATCAAATTACATAATCCCTTAGAGCATAAAAAGTAGCATAAAACATAAAAATGAAATGATGATAAATAGAAAAGAAGTAGTTTTGATTCTGAGGTAGAAAACATCTCTGGCATTTACGACGTGTTTGGCTGAATGTATAAATCATCTAATAGAAGCACAGTAATGTAGAAACAACAACATAGACTAGCCACCAACCTATCAGTCATCTTAAAGTTATTGCTTGTGTAAAGTTCTTAAGGACAGAAACAGATCAATAGAAGATTTATATAAAACAAAAAGAAACACCTCAAATTTCCAAAGGAAGGAAAGATTATGAAAGCCAGTATAATTTAATTTTGAAGAAAGTGGTCAAGCCTCTGGATTCTTAGCTCTTATATGCATCAGTTAGATAACTTTGAAGAAACCATCACACCATCCTTTAATTGGGCTTAAATTGGGGGTTTAACAGTACCTGCATTGGAATAGATTGGACTGAAATGAATGATTAACTACATAGGAAACAGCAATGAGGTATGTTAAAGAGTTAAAAGGAGAACCATCGTTTTATGGCTTTTCCTAATTAGAAATGAACAAACATCATTCACTCAGGTAGAGGCAAATGATGTAACAAAATAATTTCACCAATGTTCAACTTGATGAACCACTGATTTTATTGTGATTCTTTATAGGGGTATGGGTAAGAGGTTACAGGAATATGGAGGACTCAAAAACCACCAAGTCACTGAAAACTGCAGCCCAGCATTTGTGTCACTTCATGAAAACTGTTTCCTCTTCTCAGTAGTCCTGACCACTGATGTGTCCTCATCAATATCGCTGCCTTCAAGAACTTCCCAAGATTTGTGAGTTATTTATTCCCAGAGTCTCATAAGCCTCTCTCCTTCTAGGTGGGCGCTTTCAATTTGAAGGAGGTTTGGTGTAATGGAGAGGGCTGCTTGTTTGTCCCGGCCACCCAGCTAGCTTACACCTGAAATCACCACACAGAAACTGTATTATTTAAAACACTGCTTGGCCATTAGCTCTAACTTCTTATTGGCTAATTCTTACATATTAGTTTAACCATCTCCATTAATCTGTGTATTGCTACGTGGCAGTGGCTTACCACTGGTGTCCATCTCAGGTAGAGGATCCATAGCTTCTCTGACTCCGTCCTTCTTCCTCCTAGCATTTAGTGCTGTTTTCCCTGCCTACCTAAGTTCTGCCCTATCAAAAGGCCAAGGCAGTTTCTTTATTCATTAACCAATGAAAACAACACATAAACATCAGAGGTTGTTATAGAATAACCATAAAATTTTACACACACACACACACACACACACACACACATATATGAGGAAATTCAGGTAAAAAGGAATAAGATTCAAAGAAGAGTGTGAAATTTTCAAACTTCACTTGGAAATCTATAAATAGAAATAAAAGACATGTAAAATAATAGAAATATTTGCAATATATAATAAAAAAGGAATGTTATAATATGTATAAAGAGTTACAACCATCATTGCTTTAGCATTTAATCCAATAGGCTTAAATCTACCTAAAGCAAATCATAATCTAGTCTAACTTTGTTCATCTTCAGATTTCATATTCAATAATATTCCCACATCAAGGGACCAGTCTAAGTATTACCCCAACCTGGCCTCCTCTGTGTTTCAACATATTTTCCCCTATTATTTCAAGGCATTTGTTTATTTCTGCCAAAACTCTTATTCTTTAACTATAGAATTTTGATTGTTGATTTATAACCCTTCTACCATTTGATGGTGATTTACAAGAAGAGGAACTTTGGAATTTGCTACTCTAAAATAAGCTGACACATGAACAGGTGTTGGAACAATGAAAGTAAGGGGATTACAAGATCTTGAATAACAAACATATCAAGGTATGAAATAGCCTTGCCATCTAAGATAGTCACTATTACCATTGAATAAGATTTCCTCCCATAGTCTCATGCATTGGAACACTAGGTCTTCAATTGATCCTGCTGTTTGGAGAGGTGATAGAACATTTAGGAAGTGGAAGGTTGCTGTAGGAAATAGACCCCTGGGTGGGCTTTAAGTTTTCATAGCATCATCCTACTTCCTGATCTCTCTCTGCTAACTCTGTGAGGGCAAACTGTGATCAGCCTGTTTCCTGCTTCTGCTGCTATGCTTTATGGTCATTAAGAACTCTCTGGAATCATAAGTCAAAACAAATCACTTTCTTCCCTAACATAGTCTTTGTCAGGGTACTTTTGCATAGCAACAGAACAGAAATTAATATAAAAGTCATGTAAGGAAACTGAGGCTGTTATTAGGAAGAAACTGACCAGGTTTTTGGAAGAATGTGTAAGATGTTGGAACTTTGGCTAGGGAAGCCTTTCAATGCTGTTAGCAGAGTATAACAGGCCAGTCTAGCAGGAACTGGAGGACAGGAATGCTAAGAGTAATTCAGACAGTTGAGGCCCAGGTAATGAAGCTTCATATATGGGAAAGTGTTGGAGGAGGCTGCTTATTCATTTCCCAGCTGCCCGGAACTTAAATAACCACACAGAAACTGTATTAATTAAATCACTGCTTGGTCCATTAGCTCTAGCTTCTTATTGACTAACTCTTACATCTTATTTTAACCCATCACTATTAATCTGTGTATCCCCACATGGCAGTGGCTTACCGGGTAAAATTCTGGCATCTGTGTCCAGCAGGCTACATGGCTTCTTTCTTGCTCCACCCATCTTTCTCCCAGTATTCAGATTAGTTTTTCTCACTACCCAAGTTCTGCCTTATCACGGGCTCAAGAAAGTTTTCTTTATTCATTAATGATAATCACAGTATACAGAGAGGAATCCCACATCAGGAAAGGACCTTAAAATCTGGGCAGGATAGTATTCATTTGATATTTTGGTAAGGAATTTTAGAGCACTAGGTGCCCATTTCAAAAATTTGTGTGAGGCTGAACTAAAAGGTAAGGGACTAATCTCTTTGGCAGAGGAAAGTTCAAGGCAGCAGAATATAGAGAATATGGTATGGTTGATGCAGGTCTATCATGTAAAAGAGCAACAACTGGGACAGAAATAAAATCTGTGATGTTTGGAGTGAGCAAAACACCACAAATCTGGAGGTTGCGGTGAAGCTGAAGTCATGTGCTAAAGAGTCTGTAATTGTCAAGATGGATGCTTTTAAAAAGCAGCCTCCTGCTCTGCCTTGGCACCAAAAAAAAATGCCCAGCTACACTTGTGGAAGAGAGATGCAAGTATTGTTTGCTATGAAAAAGCAATTACTTAGGACAGTTCTGCATCAGTTTCAATGTACAGAAGTAGCTGCAAACTGTGCAGGATGTGGAGGGAATTCCTTTAATCTTAACACCCAGGAGGCAAAGCTAGGCAGATTTCTTTGAGTTCAAGGCCAGCTTGGTCTAAGTAGTGAGTTCCAGAACAGGCAGAATTACAGAGACCCTGTCTCACAACAAACAAATAAAATAAAAAAAGTCACTCAGAAGCTGCTGCAGCTGGGGTCCAAAGGGCCCAAGGTTTCTCTCTAGCTGTCAGTCAAATGGAACAATAGCATCTACTTGGTGATTCTTTTATTGACCAGAAAGTTGCAAGACTAGGGGGAGCATAAATTCCTCTTCCATGATTTCTGGGAACCACTGTGGCCATACTGCAGTGGTACATTATTTGTATTTCAATAAATTAATCTTGCCTGAAGACCAGAGGCAAAGCTAAAGCCACTAGAGTTCAGGCAATTATGACCCAGACATTTAATCCCAGCATTTGAGAGACAGAGTCAGATGGATCTTTGTAAGTTCAAGGCCACCCTAGGCTACACAAGATCAATGCAGAAATAAATCCAGGTGGTGATGGCCTACACCTTTAATTCCAGTACAAGGGAATCATATGTCTTTAGTCCTAGCATTAGAGGCAATATAAAATAAGAGGAGAAGCTGAGCAGTGGCAGTTTATGCCTTTAATTCCCACACTTGGGAGGCAGAGACAGGCAAATCTCCCTGAGTTCAAGGCCAGACTGGTCTACAAGAGCTAGTTACAGGACAGGCTCCAAAACTACAGACAAACCCTATTTCGAAAAATCAAAACAAAAAACAGAAACAAAAGAATGAAGGGGGGAGAGGAGAGACAAGAGAAATAGTGTCTTAGTTTACGGTCGCCTAGTCTTAGTAGAGGTAAGACTTTTCTAGTGGATTGACTGCTTTGCTTCTCTGGTTTTCAGGTTGAATCCCAATTTCTGGGCTGGGTTTTATTATTCTTGCTACACCACACAATATGTGGCAGGGCTAGAGTACCTAGAAGGCGGCTGAGAGATGCCACTGCATGAAAGTTTAAGGTTTAAGCCTGGTACAGCAAGATGTTGGAGATGTCAGAGTCATGAGACATCTTTGAAAACAGTTAAACTGTGTAACAAGTCCTTGAGAAAAAATATATGTTGCAGGCAGCAAAGCTGGATACCAAGTAAGTCTTTTGACAGCGAAGCCCCAGATAATAACAAACATGAATATCTCGTACATGGACTTGCCCTACTGGACATTGGTCTTCTTTTGGTGGAATCTTTCCTCACTGTATCCTCTTTTGGAATGGCTATGTGTTTATTCTGTCATCTGATGTTGGAAGTAAGTCATTTGTTTTGTTTTTTGTTTTTTGATTTTGCAAATGATCATAGTGAACTGATTATTTTTGTTTCACAAGAAACTTTGCACTTTTGAAGAGTCTTCAGCCGCTTGTGACAAAGGGGTCTTTGCAATTTGAACTAAATGTTCTTTGCATCATGTAACAACCAAGAGTTTATGGGGACCAGTACTATAATATGGTTTGAATGAGAAATATTCCCCATAAGAATCTGCACCTGGTATCTAATTGGTGGTGTTTAGGGAAATTGGAGACAGAACTTTGATGGAGGAAGTATATCAGTGTGGGATGGACTTTGAGAGTGTGCCTTACTTTATTCTATTTTTTTCTCTGCCATGTTATCTGTGACAATGAAATGTGATCGGTCTGTTTCCAACTTCTGCCATCATATCTTTCCTGACTCTAACCCTCTAGAATCATAGGCCAAAATAAACGCATTTCTTTCCTAGGTGTCTCAGCAGCAGCAGGAAAGTAACTAATATACAGTTATAGAAAAACTTTTATAGGGAAAATCATTTTTGGCCTTCAGTTAAAAGTATGGAGTGACTAGAAATGAATGTACTTGGAGGTTAAGAACCCATCAGAAATAGAAGCACTAAACCATTTAAGTGAGTGTGAGATTATAATGCAAGGACGTTTAGTAGAGATAAAAAAAATGATTCGAAAAACATTTGACATTTGAATATTTAGCTATAGAAGAGCACTTACAGAAAAAATAATCAGAGTAATATTTGACTCCAGATTTGAGGGCAGATTATAAACTTTTAGTGCTACATTGTGCTACAGCAAGACATTTGTAATTCTTTCTCTGAGTAGTACAAAACCAATTGCAATTTTTAAATTAAGGTTTATGTATCTGTTTTTGTGGTTTAAGTTACCGTGACTGTGCTGATATTGATTTGTTGCTCTAAACCCCAAAATAAGTTTAAAATTTAAGCATATACTGATTCAGTTACAAATCTGTAGAATCGATGTACTCATTTACAAACTGTATTAATTCTCATCATGCTTAAAACTTGATTGATGAGTATTATCTCTTTGATTAAAAAGAACTCTTGTTAATAAATGTTTATATATTTCAATATATTGTAGTCACCATTATTTGTGGTCCCCTTGTGTTATCTTTTCCTATGTAGAACCTCTTTCGTTTGACTTGTGATCCGATCCAACTATTCCTACCTACAGCTCTTCCTTCTGTCCTCTTTCATCATCATCATCATCATCTTTAAGAAGAAACTATCTCATAGCAGATCCCTCAGTCCTCTGGTACCTACCATCTTTCTTCTCCCTCTTCCTCAATGTTCTTCTGTAATATCTCACCTTTGAGACATTGGGATTCTGAGATATTGAAATCTTATACTGTCCTGCATTTATTGTGGGGACTTTATATTGACTGTCAACTTGAAAGCATCTGGAATCACTTAGGAGACAATGAACGGTTGAGAAGAATGATACTTTATGTTTAACAGGTTAATTATGATGGAAAGACCTGCCCTAAAGGAGGGCAACACCACTCCCTAGGTTTGGGTCCTGAACTCTATAAAAAGAAGAAAGAACATTATTATGCTCTTCTTACTGACTGCAGAAAGAATACAACCAGCTGCCCTCAACCTCTTGTTTTCTTGGCTTCTCCACTATGAGGGACTATATCCTGGAACCGTGAGCCAAAATTAGTACATTCTCCTCCTATAAATAGCTTTGGCAAGGATGTTTTATCCCATTATTGAGAAAAACAACTAAGAAATTTATGTTTTAAATTTACTAATTAGAATCTAAAAAAATCATTTCTCTCAGGAGCCTTTACCATTTGAAAAAGTTCTATAGTATTTAGAAGCCATATGATGGGTAGTAGAGGTGCTCATAAGAAGCTAATATTGCTTTATACATATCTTCAGAGGACAAAGCTCAGAAACACATTTTGAAATAAAAATGTAATTTACTTAAAGAAGATACGATTCCAATGGAAAAGTAAGTAGTTTTATTGTATTTAAATATATTATTTACTTCCTTTTACTCTAATTTTAACAATCATTTTTTTTGATGATTCCTCCAAAATCACTTCCTTTTTCCTAAATTCCAATACAATACTTTCATAATTTTTATGATGGCCAATATTAGTTGTCAGCCTGAAAGTTCCTAAAGTCGTCTGGTAGACGAGTCTCTTGTCATGCCTATGGAAAATTATTTTGATTGTGCTAATGATATGTTAATTCAAATATTAGTAGTGAGAGGAACCATGTGCTAGGTAGTGGATACTGGACTGCATAGAGAACATGGATCTGCATTAACACACATTTATCACTCTTGGATGCTTAACTCTGGATGCTGTACTGCAATGTGACCAGCTGCTTCAAGCTCTGTCCACCTTAATTAGTCATAATGGACTGCAAGATCTGTCCACCTTAAATCCTCTAATCATGATGGATTGTGTGCTTTAACTCTGAACTAAAATACACCCCTTTCCCTTTAGTTATTTTATCATAGCAACTGGAAAGAGCATCTAAGTTAGTGCTGCCTAAAATATAAATTTTCAAACATAATTACCTTTTATTCAAGAATATTTAAAACTAAAATATACAGTCAAATGGTTGCTGTCAAGATATTAAACACAGTGACTATCTTTGCTTTAGACAACATATTTGTGGTTTTGTGGATGTAATTCTTTCTATTTATTTTCATTTATTCATTTGTGGACTGGAACTTAATCTCAGAGCTTCATACATGCTAAGAAAACATTTAGCTGTCATTCTTTTTTTTTTGCTGTGTAGTACTCCATTGTGTAAATGTATCACATTTTCGTCATCCATTTTCTCGGCTGAGGGGCATTTAGGTTCTTTCTGGGTTCTGGCTATGACAAACAATGCTGTAATGAACATAGTTGAGAGCATGTTCTTGTGGCACAATTGAGCTTCCTTTGGATATATATGCCCAAAAGTGGTATTACTGGGTCTTGAGGAAGGTGGATTCCTAATTTTCTGAGAAATCACCATACTGACATTTGAAGGGGCTGCACCATCTTGCACTCCCACCAGCACTGCAGAGTGTTCCCTTTACCCCACAACCTCTCCAGCATGAGTTTTTATCAGTGTTTTTGATCTTGGCCATTCTTACAGGTTTAAGATGGAATCTCAGA
>LOJH01009124.1:1016-18526 GCA_001685095.1 Ellobius talpinus
CTCTCTCTCTCTCTCTCTCTCTCTCTCTCTCTCTCTCTCTCTCTCTCTGGCTATGAAACAGCGAGTTGAAAACACAAAGATGTCTTTACGAGCAACTAAGTCCTCTAAAGAAAATAAGTCTTCCGATTAAATGTCAGTGCGGGGGTTGTGAGGATTAACCAAAACCACACTCGCCCAGCATCTTAAATAAGCATGTGCAAAATAGATCCTGTTCCTTGTGTAAAGGGAGCAGGCAGTTTATTCTGCTTTCAGCTTATGGGTTCAAAGGCAGCGGGTGAGACCCATCAGCTGGAGAATTGAAATCTATTTTGAGCTTCACTTGGAAAAGTAAAAAGCCTCAGGCTGCTGTGTGGTGTGCTGGACTGACAAAAGCTTTTTTTGGGTGGCCTTGATTTCCAGATTCCTTGACAGGGTTCTTTTTACTTGGGCTGTGATGTGGGTCAGCTTCTCTTGGGCTGATATTTATAGCTAGTGTAATCTGTGTAAGTAGAACAATCAATAGCAGCGTTTGTGTTCCAGGTCTAGTCTCTGAGACAGCTGGATGGATTCCACTAAGGAGTCAGATCTGTGGGCAGATTTTTCCACATCAGATTGAGTGCAAGGATAAACCAGGGTGACATGGAGTGGAAATTGTCATGTCAGTCATTCTGAAGTGCGGATGGTGTTCGCTAAACCGACTGGCCCAAGTGGAGACAGTTGGATCTTAACTACTGAAATAGACCGATCTGGTAGCACATTTGTGCACTCTTAGGTCGGAGTGGCCTGCCCGGACATATCAGCCTTGTTAAGGCTGTGTTAAGAATGCTGCTGGCTCATGGTAGGCTGCCTTTGGAATCATTTCCCTCGTTCTTCTCCAATTTCTCTACCACACTTAAGCCCCCACAAGTTAGTCAGAGTCTCCAACAGCTTGTTCCAAGTGCTCCCCCCCACCATGGGTTTTCCTGGTGTGAATATTTGTATTTTCTAAGATGGATATGGAGGTTTTACATTTTAAAAGTAGCTCTTTATCTTACAGTTGTACCTTTTTTGGTTGGCTGGTTGGATTCCCCCCCCCNATCTGTGTGTAACACTTCTGGCTGTCCTGGAACTCAAAGAGATCCACCTGCCTCTGTCTCCTGAGTGCTGGGATTGATTAAAGGCGTGTTGTCACCTAAAGGCCAACTTACCCAAGCCATTATTTTTTTGAGTTCAAAGAAATGTGTTGAAATGGTAGTGAAGAAATTGGTAGAAAATGGAAGGATTTTTGTTTGTTTTGTTTTAATAAATGTTTGATAGTGTGTCAGAATAAGTGCAGCATTATCCAAAGTCCTATTTGAGCTTGTCATAATTAGAAGGGAGTGTGTAGCTTTGCTTACACTGTATAAGCACAGCAGCGAAATAATTTCTCCTTATTCTAATTTCTTTTCTACTTAGACCAAAAAGATCTACAGACTCTGTAACAAATGGGCAGAGAACAAACACTGAAGTGGACTTTTGAGTGCTGGGGACTCAAAAGTGTGGCAGCCTAAGAAAAAATATCTTCAGGCACCGAGTCTTGGGCGTTTCTCAACTTTACTGCTAGCTAACAGTGGCTGACGCTGTGGACTGTCTTAGGCCGGTAGAGTCAGGGTTGTTTGCATATGGAAATAGTCTTAAAAATTGCTCTCTACCATTCAGAATTTGCAAAAGGATTAATTTGCAAATGTTTTAGTGGGAAACTTGGCTTGATTGTACGGAAGGAGTGTGGACACTGCCCTCCTTCAGTGGTCAGGGCTTTGATTCTGCCACTTCCAGTGAATGATTTGTTTCAGATGAAGAGCATCTCTCACCCCAGTAGCTCCTGACTCGAAGGCAAGACAACTCCTTTACAGGCAGGCTTTGTATGGTGGGGCACTCTTCCCCCTGACACTTGTTATAGCTGCCTCCATACGAAAATACAACCCACTGGGTTAAAGTCCTGTTATATCGGTAATGCCCTAAAATTCCTTACAGCTGATGCTGTCATGCTCTAGGAGATGCCTTCCAATAATGTTTATTTAGACACCATTGACTTCAAAGGTGGGGGGTGTGTTTATAGTTTGTGTAGAAAAGAAAAACTTATACACCACGATTCATTTTGATGTGTGTGTGGGGAGGTATGTGACATGGAGATTGGGAAGTTCTTATATATATGTGTATGTATGTATGTATTTGTTTTGTTTTGTTTTATGAGACAGGGTTTCTCTCTGTAATAGTCCTAGCTGTCCTGGAAATAGCTCTTGTAGACCAGGCAAGCCTTGAACTCACAGATTCGCCTGCCTCTGCCTCCCGAGTGCTGGGATTAAAGGCGTGCGCCACCACCACCCTGGTAAAGTTCTTAGACTTTGAGTGACCTCTGAGACCTAAATGTTCTTGCTTGGCCTGGTTTGTATGAACTAAATTTAGGTTTCTGATGGGCACTTTGAGAAGATGTGAGACCTTTGAAATTGTCTGGGCTGGTAGGAAATTAGCAGGGAGTTCCAGCAGAGCCAGGAGGGACAAACCTCCTGGTTGCCAACCTGACTGCGTTTACAGTAGCTGGGCGCTCTGGGGAGTAAGTGGGGCCCATTCAGTGTCTGATCTAGCAGCTGGGGTAGTGGGAAAACAGGGAAGAGCAAATGGTTTTCAAGGACCAGATCCCTCTGCTGGGCTCCTCGCCTGCCTTGCTCCGTTTGCATTTTAGTAGGAACCACGGGACCTGGTATTTTTGAGTAATGGAATGAAATGCTGGTATACTGAGCGCTGAGATGGAAATGATGAGAAGCTCCCTGTGGAGGCTTTTTGGATGATAATCTACTGAGATAATTGTCTTTTCTCTTTGTTTTCTCATTTGGTGGTGCTGGAATGGTACCTTATGCACTCTAGGCAAGCATTGTACCCCTGAGCCACCTCTCTGGCACTTAGGGATTTTGTTTGATGTTTTATGAGATGCATCTTGCAGTGTGGCCCAGCCTGGACTCTGATAGACATGAGCTGCCACACTCATCCCCCCAACAGTTTTCCTTTTCTAGTCTCCTCTAGAACCCTTCCTTCCTTGTGTATTTTGCCTTCCCTTCTTTCCTGCAGCACTGGTGCTCATTTCCAGCAGCAGCTAATACTGGCAAGAAGACCAGGCATGTTCTAGAAACCCGGAGTCCTGTCTGAGTCATTGCTTCTGGGATGACGTCTGCACCTATGGTGCCCTGAGTGGGTTTTGAGTAGGCCAGAGTGCTTGACTTGAGTAGCTCTGAGAGTCCCTCCCCTACCTTCCATTGCTTGGTCACCCTGTCACCCACCTTGGTGTTCTAAGTGCCCATAAGCCAGCCTACACTTACATGTCCTTCACACTGCAGAGATGACAAGCTGATTGCCTTTATTTTGTTGTGTGTACAACGTGTGTGTGTGTGTGTGTGTGTGTGTGTGCGCACCTGGGCATGTATCTGTGCTATAGTGTTCATGTAGAGGTCAGAGGACAAGCTTGGGTGCTGGTTTTGCTCTTCCATCTTGTTTATAACAAGGTGTCTGTTTCCCTGCTGCTTATGCCAGGATGTCTGGCTTATGAGCTTCCGAGGATTCTGGTCTCCCATCTATCTCATGTAGCGGCACTGGGATTATAGGCAGCTCCCTGTCCCAGCTAGGATTCTGGTCTCCCCTCTCATGTAGCGGCACCGGGGTTATAGGCAGCTCCCTGTCCCAGCTAGGATTCTGGTCTCCCATCTCATGTAGCGGCAGTGGGATTATAGGCAGCTCTCTGTCCCAGCTAGGATTCTGGTCTCCCATCTCATGTAGTGGCACTGGGATTATAGGCAGCTCTCTGTCCCAGCTTTCCATGGGTTCTGGGGATCCAGTCCTCATACCAGTATAACAAGCGTTTTGCCGTTTTGCCCACTGAGCCATCTTCCTAGCCCAAACTGATTGCTTCCTAATCTGGCCTATCAGGTTCTTCACCCATAGACTCTGCAATTTATTGCTAATGTACTTTTTTTTTTAATTCCCGAGACAGAGTTTCTCTGTATAGCACCGACTAACCTGGAACTGGCTCTGTAGACCAGGCTGGCCTTGAGAGATCCTCCTGCTGCTTCCTCCCAAATGCTGAGATTAAAGGCATGCACCACCACCTCCTGGCTGACTTTACTTGTTTTATTAATAGCTCTGAAGTTGGGTCTGATGGTGCATGCCTTTAGCCTTTACTCTGGGAGGCAGAGACAAGTAGATCTCTGTGAGTTCGAGACCAGCCTGGTCTACCTAGTGCATTTCAGGACAGTCAGAGCTACATAGTGAGACCCTGTTCAAAAACACAAAACAAACAAAAAAAAAAAACAATAGCGCTGAGCCTGTCACTTCGGTGTGATTGCTTTTGATACTTTCATGACACCTGTTAAGTCCACACTCAGTGCTGTGATTCCCACATCATTTTAATTTTGGGAAATAAGATATGGTTCTCTGTCAGTCAGCAGCCTTACCAAGCCTTGTGTTGTTCAGACTCCAGTTAGTAAAGGCAAGTGTTGTTCGGCCCGTCTCACTAGACCGTCTCAGTATCAAGAGAAGAGTGTAACTTTCTCCTCATCTGATGTTCTCGTTGGCTGGCAGTGTGTTACAGTCTCAGCTAGAGCCATGTGGCTCCCATCTTTCTGCCTCGTTTCTTCACTCCCCATTTCTCTCCCTCCCTTTAATAAAAAGAACCTGAACTAACTGACCATTAAGTTCACCTTAAGTAATAAAAATTCTTATTGTTCTTGAAATAACCCTTGTAAAACTGAAGACATCCACCAGCTCATACGGTTAGGCTCAGAAATTTATAGGCTTGCTAGCGTGGCTAGCAGCTTAGAAGAGTTGGTGGTTTTTTGTTTTTTTGTTTTGTTTTTGTTTTTTCTTTCTTTCTCAAGGGACATTCAAGGTTCTCACTGAGAGGGCTCCCTGGAGTGAGCAACATGGGAAAGTGAGTGTCCAGCCACTGTTAGGCACCCTTCTCGAGTCAGTGCTTGGGTGGTTTTCCTGTAAAAGACAGAGGAATTGACTCTTGAGTTCACGAAAGCGGGGTGCATGAGGGGCAGCTACCCTTATGTTGTAATTTTAGAGAGAGCCCACATCTGCTCTCAGCTTCATTTGAATAAGTTGAGAGTTTACACATCTGCTGGCCCCCAGGAGAAAGTACCTAAGTCCCCACCACTGGACAGAACCATCCACTCTGGAGACACCCTGACGTGCCACAGTCTCCCTCAGCTCCACTTCACAGACACCTCAGCGGCTTTTCTTCTCTTCCTTTAGAGACAGGGTCGTAGGCATCCCGGGCTAACTTAAGTATCAAACTGACTTTGAACCCTTATTCCCCCCCTTTTCCGTAGTGTGTGCTGCTGTGCTGGGTTTATGCAGTGTGTGTATGGTGGGGTATGAATCGCAGGTCCCCTAGGCAAGCACTCTGCCAACTGGTCTTCCCTCCCCTCAGCCCCTAATTCTCTTTATTTTTGACATAGGTTTTCACTATGGAGCTCAAGTTGCCCCAAAGCTCACAACTCTCCTGCCTCAGTCACTGAATTCCTGGAACTACAGGCATGTACCATCATGTCTGACACATCCCAAGCGTTTGCTGACAGTCCATAGATTTTGAATGTCTGAAAACTGGCAACAAGGACCACCATATCTCACAGACTGCCTTTCCCCCTAATAGCCAGAGTCTAAGCCTGAGTCTAATACTCCTATGACTTTGGCACAGGTCACACTGTAGATAGAACCATGCTCTCGTGCATGAGTGGTGTCCAGCCTTGTATGTGATGGTCCAGTTTCAAATGCTCAGGAAACCATCCAGTCTGTGACTGGCGTTTCTTAGATGCCAACACTCACTAAGTAGTGAGTGCCTTACGCAGACCTCAGCCCTTCACTGTGCACTCCATCGGCATCAGCCTGTTGGCTAACTGGTGGATCTCGGTTTTCTCTGGGAAATGCATCCAAGTACACACCACCCGGTAAAGGGGCCTGCGGGGCCAAATGGTCTCGTGTCCCCAGCTCCTTCTCTTCTCAGCCAGATCTGGATTTTTGTTTTTTGTTGCTGTTTTGGGGGTTGTTGTTTTTGTTCGTTTGATTGGTGGGTTGGTTTTTTTTTTTATAGGGAGAAGCCTGGGCTGTGTCTGTGGCTTTTGTGGCTGACTGGCGGCACTGGCCTTGAGGATGAGTGCAGCAAACTGGGCTCCCAGAGTCCCATTCTGAAGATGCATTGATCAGAGAGAGGGGCTCCTTGCCACATCTCCGTCTGGAAATGGTTTCTTGTGCCTTTTTTCTTTTTCAGTGTTATGGACACAACCATTTCCTTTCCAAAGAGTGTTGTTTATTTACTTGTGTGTTCACCCATGTGCCAAGTCAGAGGACAGACTGAAGAAATTGGTTCTCCCCTTCCACTTTTGGGTCCTGGGGATGGAACTTGGGTCACCAGCTTTGGCAGCAGGTGCCTTTACTTCTCAGGCCATCTCACTGCCCAGCACACCTCATCCCAAGGAAGAAGCTTACTTAAATAGTGACTGAATTCCAGCCACCAGCTTGCTGTTCATTCTGAGCAGACAGCAATGCACATGTCCGTGACGTCTCAGATGGAGTCCCTTCTGAGCACAGCCTCATTCAGTCGAATAAATAAGGAACTGACTGAGAGAGAGCATGTCAGGAAGCCACACACCCCAGCCGAGCATTTGTCGTGTTGTGGGTTTGCCCCTTGTAACTTGTGTACTGTTCTCCTTTCCCAGCAGAGTTTTTTGCTTCTAGAAGGATAAACACAAAGCAGACCCTCTCTGAGTCAAACGTGTGACTGGGTTCTAGAGAGAAGGGCCTGCGAGAGAATACCATTGGTTGCTGTTGCTGCTGCTTTTTTTCAAGGTGTGTGCCTGTCTTTCTCGATGTCTGGGTGCAGGCGAGCATATGTATTGCAGGTTCCCACATAGGCCAGAAGAGGGCGTAGGATTCCTTGCAGCTGGAGTTACAGGTATGTGATGCCTTTGGTGCTGGGCACTGTACTACACGGAGAGCGGCCTGTCTCTCCAGCTCCTGGTGTTACTGTGAGGCATTTTCTTGTGTAGTTATTACTTTGGGTATTGCCATTGATTGCTCCTTGGTGCAGCTTGAGTGAGACCCCTGCTGTGATTGCTCTCCTGTGCCTAATAGCCTCCTGCCACCTTATAGGTCGGTGGAGCCATGTGGCACTGAGGAGGAAGCTGTCAGTCACATGAGGCCACATCTCTGGGCAGCCCTAGTTACAGCAGGTGATTTAGCCTCACCAGCAGGTTCACAATTCTGTTGAACTTGAGAATCCACCATCTCTTGAAGCTGGGTTTCAGAGGGTTCTATGTCCCAGTCATGTGCTACATCCCAGCCTTTCTAGATTGCTGGTGTTACCAGCCTGTCCCCGACAAGACAGCAGTGTCCATGGGTTGGTAAAGGGCAAGGAGATGGACCACTCCAGAGTCAGTTTCAGGAACAGCATCCACTTTATTGTACGTGAGCAACCACTTACACCGTGGAAGCCTATTGGCTGTGGTCTGATTTTAGCACATTACCTTGGACTGGACAGTGAACACTCATACACCAGGGTCTCTCTGCGGAAGAAGCACATTAGAGATGTGGAAAGTGCAGACTGGTCCACGGGCTACTCGTGCTATTTTAGAATTGAGTGTTCTGACTTCAAGAGCATGATGTGCCAGGTAGGCTGGCTGCCAGGTGATGCCTGCACTAGCTACTGTGTCTTCTGTAGCACAAATAATAAAAACCCAGAGGCAAATTGGGGTTCAACCCGAAAACCAGAAAAGCAAAGTAGTCAGGCCACTAGAGAAGTCTTACCTCTACCAAGACCGGGCGACTCTAGACTAAACAAACAAAGCCTCTCCTCTCATTTCATATTCCCTCTAGTGCTGGGATTAAAGGTGTGAGCCACCACCACCTGGAGTTGTTTCTGCATTGATCTTGTAGAATCAATGTAGAAACAATTGATTTCTACATTGTTTCAGGGTAGCCTTGAACTCACAGAGACCCATCTGCCTGTCTCCCAAATCCTGGGATTAAAGGTGTATATGTCACCTTTGCCTGACCTCTAGTGGCTTTAGTTTTGCTTCTGGTCTTCAGGTAAGATTTCTTTGTCAAAATACAAATAACATACCACTCCAGTCTTCCTGGGTTTCTCACGGGTAAATCCTGGAAGCGTCAGCACCTTGAGCAGTATGTAAAGTCTGTTCACAGTGCAGAGGACTGCCCACGTTTGCTCTTCTCTCTGCTAGGGGGAATGCTTTGCCAGTTTGAGTGACACCGTTGAAGCTGGCCAGGAGCAGACAGCAGGCTCTGTCTTCTTGCTTTATTCTTTGTGAACTTGAACCACCTCTCCTCATCCCAAATAAATGTATTACAAAATTGATCAAAGCAATTATGGAACAGAGGGAATCACCATTAGAAGCCAAAGGTTGACAAGCAAGTGGCTTTTCACGAAGGGTTGCTCTTCATCCAGTACTCCTTTGCAACTTGCTCCACCCCTTGGTGGCAGCCACTATGGTTTTTTCAGTAAAGCTGTCGCAAGATGTTGCTTTTGAAAGGTGGGAGTGCCCGGCCTTAGTAGACAGGCCTAGGGAGGTAAAGGAGCATGGCATTCCCCAGCTGCTGTTGCCATGCAATTGGAGATGGGTGTGGGCCATCTTCCACAACTTCCTGTCTTCAGTGTGATGGGGTGGTGGTTCTCTAACCACTGAAGAACTGTGTGAAACGTGCTTTTTATTTTTCAGGGCAAACCGGGCTCTAATGGCTGCCCTTGGCTCACCTTCATGTCAGCGAATTGCCACCCTTGGCAGTGTCCATTCAGTGTCCAGGGGCCAGGGCCCATCTGGACAGAGGAGGGGCAGCGCCAAGCGTCCCTTCATCTTTCTTTTGCAAATGCCTTTACTGCTGGTGTTATAGATCATAAAGGAAGCGATGAGTATCCGTGGTCTGTGCTAACTTTAGTCTCTTGTTCACAGCTCGTTTTATGGCCTTCACCATTAAGGCTCACTTTCTAGAGAGACACATTTGAATGCAGGGCACTGCCTGTGTTCTGCCCTCGGCTCTGTTTCAGAAGCTGTCTTCTTGGTGCTCTGGGGCAGCTGCAAGTGGGAGCCTGGGGAGATTATTTCCACACCGACTCCTTTGCTCAGCGACACCCTCCTGTCCCAGCAAGTCGCTCTGCTCTTTGTCTGAAGTATGCAGCATTTGCCAAGGGGATCAAAGGCACTGTGCCACTCAGAGACTCTGCTGACTGATTGAGAGGCCTTCCTCAGCCTCCTCTGCATTATAGGCATTGTTTGTCTTTGGTTCTGGTTACTCTTAGCAGGACTCTGCATGTCAAAGCTTTAGTCCCAGGCTGTGAGGCTCTCCTTCACCATCCATGCAGGACAGGCACTCCTGAAGATAAGGGACAATGAGATCAGGTTCCCATACAGGCTGCTCTGGGTCTTTGAGGAGTTACCTGGGGTCCAATCTGTGGCATGCAGGCTGAGAACAACCACAGCCTGACAGCATAGCCTGCATCTTTTGCCCCCAACTGTAGTCATTTGAAGAATTAGAAGAGGTCTGGCATTTCTGGAAGAATGGAGACTTTGTGTTCTTACCCTGGGTTTGGCATCACTGTGGCTGCTTTGTGATCCTGCTCATCTCCAAGAGGGACATAAACTTTAAAATTTCACAATACCCCAGTTAGAACCATAAGAACCTTTTGTTCATCCTTAGAAATAAGATGTCCCTTGAGGTTGTAAATCAGTATGTTTTATAAATTCCTAAATGTAATGAATGTGAGTGAAGTTGCCTTTGACATTCTTGTGTCTGAAGCTGCAATTGTTGGGTTTTGTCATCAGACCCTAGCCTCATTCTGCCGTATTCGGCACAGTACCCACCGTCTGAGTTCTCTTTGAGCCCAGGTTCTGTGCAGTGCCTTCACACAGGGTTTGTAATAACGAGTGTTTGTGGAAGACCGTTGGGTCATAGAGCCTCAGTGTTCTTCACCAGCTCCCCAGTGACTCCAGTCCATCTTTCCAGTTACTGCTAGTGTGGCCACTGCCTGAGCTTCCACGTGCACAGCCTCCCTGGGTCATCAGGATGATTGGATTGTAGAGCTGACTTTTGCCTGACTTTGTAACCTCCTACATAGATGTCACTAATTGACTACCCACAGTCATTTGTCAGTCTGTGCACTATTTTTAGAAAAAGGAGCCTAGCTGGGTGGTGGTGGCGCACACCTTTAATCCCAGCAGAGGCAGGTGGATGGATCTCTTTGAGTTCGAAGCCAGCTTGGTCTACAAGAGCTAGTTCCAGGACAGGCACCAAAAACTACAGAGAAACCCTGTCTCGAAAATTTAAGAAAAAGAAAAAGAAAGAAAAAAGAAAAGAAAAAGGAGCCTATTAGGGGTTATATTTTGATGTGGCTATGGGGGAAGCATGATATGCCTTAGAAGCAGGGTCCTGCTGTGTGAACTACCTTGGCCCTGGTCCTAGAGCTTAGGGTCACTGCTTCTTTGGTTGGACATGTCTGCAGTCTTCACTTTGTCTCAGTCCCGTGGGCTTACGTTGTCCCTGGTGCTGTGTGCTGCCAGTCCTTGGGGCCTCGAGTCATGGCAGGTTGGGGTTCTTCAAGTACATTGTTAGTGCTGGGACTGGCACAGTGTTTGGTTTGGAACATGGTTGGTGTGGTGTCACTAACAAAATCAGAGTAGAGGGGTGAAGGTGGCCTAAGGGAGATCCCCTGACTGCATAATACGGAGTAAGACCACCATCTGCAGTGGCTCCTTTCCTGCCAGCCTCCCTTCATCCTCAGGCCCCTGCTACTTTAAAGGAAATTGGAAGCCATCATCACTGTTTTTCCACCACAGACAACTGAGTGTGATTTCATTTTTGTCCTGTGTTCAGCTGTTTCCAAGAACTTTCTCTGTGTGCATGTGGTGGTATGTTTTATAGTCTCCTTGTATAACCCAGAATGGCCTCACATCTCCTTATGCCTTGGTCTCCCTGGTGCTGGGATTGTAGTCCTGTGCTTGACTTCCAAGAATCATGTTTGGTGACCAGCGGGCAGTTAAATTCAATGGGCCCTGTGGGAAGAGTAATATGTCCAAGTTTGTTTGTGCTGAGAAATGCTAGAAGCTTGTTTTAATGCCTGGCTCCATGGCTTGTTAGGTAGAGTGCTGTGTCAAGTGTTTGAGTTTGTGCTTTAATGATTTTTCCAGTCTGTCCCCTCTGTCCAGGGGTGAAGTCAGCCTTGGAAGACTTGCATGGAGAGAGTAGTAAAAGCAACGACAGTCCCCTCAAGCAAATTATGGGACAAGCTTTCTCTGGAACACCTGTAACTCATAGAGATGTGTGTGTGCAACAAGAAAAAACGAACCATCGTTATTGGCAGTTCTTCACACTGTGAAACAGTTGGTTCTTTGTTCTGAGCTTTGTACCTTCCCTCACAAAGCGGAGTCCCTGAAGGACAAAACCAGTTCCGCACTGGAGCACTCTGCAGCACTGGGCAGATGGCACAGTCTCAGCTCAGGGCCAGCCTCAGGACTCTCGGTGTTCTCAGCAGTGCTCTTCTAGCTCTAAGCCCCTTAGAGCTTAGCTCATTGTCAGGTGCCCCAGCCGCTGGGCCCCCATGCTCTGTGATAGGCAGTGCTGGGATCAGGAAGCTCCCTGCCCTTAGGAGCATGTAGTCCAGGTGACCGAGTCCCAGGTCACAGTGATAGGAGCTCTGTTCCCATGAGAGCTAGGAATCCAAGTGGAGAACAACTCCTGTCTCTCATGTGTTCACATACATTTTTCCCTGCCTTTTTTTTATCTGTCCCCTCTGTTGGGATGACATAGTAGAGGTGCCAGCATTTAAAGATGGTGTCAGTGTACATTACTAGACAGGGGCACCAGTGTCCATTGTGATAAAGTAGCCTCTCCTGCACAGAAAATAAAAGACTCCCAGGAAGAATCAGGGCCTGAGGATTAGCTAGTCTAGTGTGCATAAAGCCCTGGGTTTGATCCCCATCTCTGCATGAACCAAGCTGGGTGGCAAATGCCTAGAATCCCTGTGCTGGGGAAGTAGAGGCAGGAGGAGCTTCAGCTCTATAGTGAGTGCCAGCCTGGGGTACGCAAGTTCCTATTGCAAAAGAAGTAAACATACTTCAGACACTAGCTGTCGTCTTCCTAAGAGTACACTGAAGGTGCGAATGTGGTCTGCCCTTAGTCTGCAGCAGGCACTGAGAGTAAAGGTCTCAGGTGTTTGTGGGTTTTAAGGGATATTTTAATGGTGTTGGGTGATTTCTCCTATCATATGGTCTGTTTACTATTAGTTCTTGTTATCCATGTGGTTTTTCTTTGAGTGACTTTCAAGTATAGTACCTTGTAAGAAGATTTAAGATCATTGGCACCTTTTTAATTCCAGGGTAGGCGGATTTCTGAGTTCGAAGCCACCCAGGTCTACAGAGCAAGTTCCTGGACAGCCAGGGATACATAGACAAACCCTGCCTCAAAAAATAAATAAACAAATAAAAATAAATCAATTATAATCGTCTATTTTGTTGTTGTTCCTATTATTACAGTGTTCTAGGTTGGACCTCAGGCTTCACACATGCCAAGCAAGCACTCTACCCTGAGCTCTATCCCTAGCCCTCTTTCTGCTTTTGTGTTTGGATGTATATGTCTGTGTCTGTGTGTCTGTGTCCATGTGTTCTGTGTGTCTCTGTGGTATGTATGTGAAGATCAGAGAACAGCTTGCAGGAGTTGGTTCTCTTTCTGCCATGTGGAGCCTAGGAATCAAGTTCAGGCTGTCAGGCTAGGTGACAAAGTGCCTTTATATACTGGGCATTCTCCCCAACCCCCTACTTTTGTAATTTAGATAGAGTTATCTCACTTTGAATGGCTGAGTCACAGACGTTTAGGCATTTAACCCTTCACATAGGATTACAGCTTGTGAGACTTGTGGTTAAGTAAATTTAAAAACAAAAATTATCTCAAGTAGCTGTGGATAGCTTAGTGCTTACTGCCAGTTTTCTATTTACAGTCATCAAACTCCTGACCACATAGAAACAGTCAAAGCTAATTATCTACAGACACCATCCTTCTGGAAGCCTGGACTGTTTACTTTGGGGGTGTTGGTGGTGCTAGGAATTGAACCCATGGCCTCTCATACTCATACGAGGCTAGTGTTCTACCACTGAAGTATAGTCCCAGCCCTTCTTTTAATTCTGGTTATGAAGCTTATGTGTATGAGAAGCCGCAGAGCACATTGCACTCTGTGTGTGTGTGTGTGTGTGTGTGTGTGTGTGTGTCTATGCACAAGCATGCAGTGCCGAGAATGAATCCCAGAGCTTCTGCATGCCAGACCAAGACTCTACCACTGAGCCATATCCTTGGCCAGTACAAGTAGTTTTTTAAAAAAACAATTCCTGCACTGAGCATGAGAACACACAGCTGTAGCCCCAGCACTTGGGGGGCTGAGGCAGGAGGATTGTGAGTTTGAGGCCAGTCTGGGTTACACACAAAGAAGCATTCTCAGAACAGAAGCAAATGGCTGATTACTAATGGTTTGAAGACCTCAGAGAGGGTTTTCCTTTCTGGTGGATGATGACCTAGAACAAGCAGTGCTGCTTTGTCTTCAAGGTGGAGTGACTTGGGTCGTAGCTGTCCCTGTCTGGTTTTACTGTGTCTTCACGTGTATGTTTGAGTAGTTATCTTAGCACATGTGGTAGAGCAGAGAAACTGTTCATAGTCCCACGCCTGTGGACCTGTTTGTGGAGACACAGCTGTCCATGGGCCAACACTGGCACTAGACAGATGCCTTCACGAGAGCAATGGAGCTTGCACAGTACAAGCTCTGCCTTGCAGCTCAGTTCCTTGATTACTCTCTGACAGGAGAGGGAAACCCCTTGGGATTGGAGAGGTGCGGGTGTGCGCGCTTGCCTACATTTGTGGTTTGGGGCTCTTCTGAGTTGCTGTGCTGGGCAGGGAATTTAGCCTGGCCTTTCTTGTGCTGCTTGGATTTTAAGCATGCCCTTCCCATCGTTCTTTGTTCCTCCACTTTACCTGGCTCAGGTCTGTCTTGTCTCCCTCTCAAGACTGCTGCACCACTGCTGGGTTGTGTCACTGTCCTGGGAACTTTATGTTCCACATTTCCTTCCACATCTGCCTCTCAGAGGACCTTGCAGCTCCTCTGCCTACATACAGTGCCCTTGTCTGTGGTCCTTCATTTATCTCCTTCCCCTTCGGTCTTTCTCTTGCACCCAGATTTCCAGCTGTTTCTCTATTGCCAAGACTATGGGCAGCCCCTATTTTAATTTTTTGAAGCAGGGTTTTTCTGTGTAACATAGCACAGACTGTCCTCAGTCTCATTTTGTAGCCCAGGTTGGTCTTAAACACAGGCCTCCCTGCCTCACCTTCCTGAGTCCTGTAGCTGCGGGTAGATTTTGTAGTAAATTAGCACTGTATCCATTCTTCACCTTCCAGTTACTCCCAGGCACAGGGAAGCTGAGCTTCATGTTCCCAAGCAAGCCACTGACATAATGTCTGACACAGAGGTCCTCTGTGCTAGCCATCTTCCGCTTTTCTCTCTCCGTGATGCTTCATATCCTGATTGAGCACCATTTAGTGTGGTTGACCTCTGTCTGCTTCCTCTCTCTCTCTCTCTCTCTCTCTCTTCCTGTCTCTCTGTTCTTCTGCCTCTCTCTTTTTTCTTTTTCTTTTCTTTTTTTTGTTTTTGTTTTGAAACAAAATCTCTCTGTGTAGCTCCGGCTGTTCTGGAACTTGCTCTGTAGACCAGGCTGGCCTCAAACTCACAGAGATGCCCCTGCTGTGCCTCCAAGTGCTTGGATTAAAGGCCATTATGCTCTGCTCTGTTGTGTTCTTGACCATTGTCACTGTGGGGTTGGGCATTGCACTCTTCATGGATGTGGGCAGCACTGAGAAAGCTCCCCAGAACTTCTTGAACATTGTCTTTGGTTCCCATAGCTTTCTTTCTCTTTTTAAATCTCTACCTCTCTGGTTTATACTGGGCCTGGATCCTGAGTGTGTCCCTGTTTGTTCTTTAACTCCCCGATGTTGCCCCAGCCACTGCCCATCTCTGTCTCATATATATTTACCCTTAAATACTGGAGGCCTTGAATTCAGAGCACTGGACACAACATGCTCTGCCTTCCCCACATTGGGTGCAACTTCGAAGGCTCTGTCCTGTCCTGAACTGATTCTGTCACTGTGAAACCTTGCATGTGCTGTCTGCCTTCCCTGGAGGGAATTCTCATTCTTCCTCCCAGGTGCACCTGAGGCATCTCTCCCTGCACCCCCTCTGACTGCTCTTTCCCAGATCTGTGTTGGGTGCCTGGCTCCTCCCACAGCATCAGTGTGACTGTGCTGTGACTGATGGTTGGTTACTTACTGTCGAGTCTGTCTGGTTTGTGTCTCGCAGGGCTAGCACATAGAAAGTTCCTGTGTGCTGGGCCAACAGGGAGGCCTAGGATTACTGTGTTCTGTGTTTTTTTTTCTCATGTGCATGCATATTATTAGTTTAGCCCCTACCAAGCTTAGAAACCTTTTCTATGTACACTTGTTGGTGACTCTCACAGAACTTTGCATGTGCCTACACTTCAGCTCAGAGGGCCCATCTAGGCCATGTTGATGTTCCTCTTTTGCACGCCCCTGGCACACACAGGCTCTGCCACTCAAGCTTTGTGTTCTAGGGCGCTGGCCCAGGGAGAGATGGCAGTGGTGGGAGCTGGGCTGAGCTGAGAGGAAGTGGAGGGACTGAGTCAGGCTGTCAGCCTGCAGGAAGCAGCTCCCTTAGCATATGAGTGTAGCTGGGGACCTTCTAAACATGAAGAGCTAGCAAGAAGGGAGGCGTGTGTTCTCAGCATTTTGCATATGTTATCTCTGCATTTTCATTTGTTTGGTATTTCCTGAGATTTTGATCTTGCCAAAAAGTGCCCAGCAAAAAAGCTCTGGGCAGGTATTTATCTGCATTCGAAGTCTTTGCTCTTTTCTTGAATTGTTGTCCTTGTCCAGTCCTGAAGACCAGTCAGTGATTGGCAGTTCTGGACTTCTTTTCCCAGGTCTTACGAAATGAGTGATGTGAAGTGAATGGAGGAGAGGGAAGGCCTATAACAAGCTGGAAAGCCTTACTCTGCGGCGGGGGGGTGGGGGTGAGCTGTCTAGCCGGTGAGGCACTCCAGTCTAGGAGGTTTTTCAGGGTGCTTGAGCCGCAGTGCATTTGACACAAGGAGATTCCTATGTGATTTCCTTTGAAACAAAGGCTCTCACTGTCTTCTGCCTTTGGGATGAGCAGAACTCCTTTGAATACCTGACACAGAGGAGAGCAGCTTGATCAGAGGGCACAGAGCAGGTGCTCTTCCCTGCCGGCGGGCAGCCTCTAATGTGCTGCTGCCCTGGAGCCTCGGGTCTCCTTTCTTTAGAGTAGCTGAGTACGAAGGGAGCAGACACTGTCCGCTCTGCTGATGTGCCCGGCCAACAAGGCCAAGCCTCTGAATCCTCAGAGCTTTGACGCCCGGAAAAGCCCTCCTTAGGATTCAGGCTGAAGGGCAGAGGGAGAAGAGATGAGAACTGAACTTTAAGGATAGTGTTGTCACTGGGCCCACATAGAAGCTGGGCTGGGTTGTGCCTGAGCCCTGATGCCCTTCCTACAGTCCCCCTTTTTGTGCTGTTGTCCCCGTCCTGTGGCCACTACTGTGACCACTAGCAGTTGCAGACATGGAAGATGTTAGGGCTGCTTCCCTGTAAGAAGACAAGAATGTGATGTTAGCCAGGGACATGGTAACTCAGCTCTGTGGCTTCTCCTTGAGCATATCTAGTAGTGCCTCACGGGCTGCAGGCTAGCCATAAGGTGCTTTTTTTTGTCATTCTGGTCTGCCATGGCTTCTGTCTGCCTCTGTGTTTGGGGATTCTCTGTACCCTGACAGTGCCCATTGAAGGAGATGGCAGAAGCAAGCAGAGCTTTTAGCCACAGAGGCGAATAAACACCGAACAATGGATGATAGCAACCTTCAGAAACAGGATTTAAATATCCTTGTGCTGAGAGAGGCTTTGGTGAAAGCTGTGCCCGGTCTTAGTGTTGTTGGATACCTGACCTGTGGGGCTCTGTGTTTATTACTTGCTGCACAGGACCTTAAATCTTACTTGGATCAGTTCACAAAACAATATTCAGATGGATTTTTTTCAGCTGGCATAGGGTCAGAATGGTAACCATGCATGCAAGTCCAGACAGTTCTCATCCACAGCTGTGACATGCCCCAGGAGCTCAGACATTGGTTGGCATCTGGCTGTGTTTTCCTGTAGAAACAGTGCAGGGAGTGGAGGTTACAGTACACACCCTGCACGCAGCTGTACCCGCTGCCGTGTACCTGAGGGGTTCTGTTACTGCCGTAAGATTTCACTTGGCAATGGTTCTTATGAGTGAGCATCATTGGAGTTCTGCCTGGAGGATTGTGTCTGCAGACCCCTTCCCAGACTCCTAAGCCACTGGAGGTGATCTTCCTTCCTTCCTTCCTTCCTTCCTTCCTTCCTTCCTTCCTTCCTTC
>LOJH01009125.1:16954-28790 GCA_001685095.1 Ellobius talpinus
TCTATCTATCTATCTATCTATCTATCTATCTATCTATCTATCTAGACAGGGTCTTACTCTGTAGTCCTGGCTGGTCTGGAACTCACAAGGATTAGGTTGCCTGTGTCTCCCCAGTGCTAGCTTTGAGGGTGTGTTCCACAATGTCCGGACTGAGTAGTGCCCTTCTCTAAACTCATATGTGGAAGCTCCAACCTCCAGCCCTTCAGAGTGTGACTGAAGAGGCCTTAAAGGAGTTGACTAAGGGAACACTATGGTTGCTTTTTCATCTAACACGTTCTTGGGAGGAGGAATTTGGATACAGACAGATCCAGAGGGAAGACCATGCAGAGACATGTAGAGAAGACAGCTGAAGAAGAGACATCTCAGAAGACAGGACCCAGGCTACCATCTTGCATTTTGTAACGATTTATTCATTTTTATTTTTTGTGTGTGGGTGTTTTTCCTGCCTATATGTCTAAGCACCATGCATATTTCTGGTACCTGTGGAGGCCGGAAGTTTTGGATCCCATGGAACTGGAGTTACAGGTGGTTGTTAGCTATCACGTGGGTGCCGGGAACTGAGCCTTCTAGATGAAGCAGCCAGTGCTCGTAACCACCAGGCCATCTCTCCAGCTCCTCCTGCTGCCATCTTGGGCCTGGACATCCAGAACTGTGGGGAAGCAAGCTTCTGTTGTGTTACATCTGGTCTATGGCATTTCACTCCAGCTGAGGGTGAGGGAACAAGAAGTAGGCCAGAGAATGACACGTTTAGACACTAGGCTGCTGGCCGGTGAGGAGGTGAGCGCTGGTGGGAGGGTTTAGGGTTTAGGGAGATGCCATTGCTAGCTGCCTCTCTAGATAAAGACAGGAGATGGCATGGCTCCTCACTTCCAGAAGAATTCTTTGCTTTGTGTGTGACTCCCTTGTTGCCAGGAGGGGGGATGAGGATGATAAACTCCTTCTGAAATCAACGACACTCAGTGGAAAAGAATCATTTTTATAAACATTGTGTTTACACTTAACCTTTTAGGAATGTGTTCATCTCGGGAAGACAGATACCCAGGGTCCTCTGCAAAGGTTGTGTGGAAGGCTTAGATTGGCGGGATCTAAAGAGCCTGTAAGCTGCCAACTAGACTTGTGCTCATATCCCAGAGAACCAGAAATTCAGGGCTATGGCTAGCCTCCCTTCTCTCCTCCTTCCTTCTCTCCCCTCTTCCCTCCTTCCCTTTTTCTCTTATCCTTCCTTCTTTTCTTCTGTCCTTCTAGGGCCTCCTCCTAGCGTATTCTGGGCAAGCGCTCCGTGACTCAGCTACACGCCCAGCCCTCTGCTTCCGTTTCATTTCGAGAGAACTACTAAGTCGCCCTGGCTGGCCTTAACCTGACATTACACAGCCCAATCAGGCCTTGAACTTTCGGTTCCCTTGCTTCAACTTCCTGATTTATTGGGCTCACAGGCCTGAACCATCAGGCCTGGCCCATAGATTTTTTTTTAATTTTTCGATACATATTATTTATTTATGATCCAGGAGAGGTGGTGTATGCTTGTAATTTAATGGCAGCACTTGGGAGATAGGGGCAGAAAGATCAGGAGATCAAAACTGCTGTCAGCGCGTCAGGATTGAGGGCAGCCTTGAGACTCTGGTTGTTGTGTCAAAAAGCAAAAACAAAACAAACAACAACAAAAAGTCCTAGCCAAACAAAAAGGATTCGTGTTTCATCTTACCTGTCTAACTTCTGTCAAACGCTCAGGGGAAGAAAGTCTTAATTCTTTTTATCTTTGTATCCCCCTTCAGAGTTTGGACAGTAAATATCCTTTTTATTTTATTTTCTATTCTTTTAAAGCACAGTGCTGCTATGTAGGTTAGGCTAGATTGCAGCTCACGGTAATCCTCCTGTCTTAGTCTCCCCAGTTGCTGGGATTACAAGCATGCACCACCATGCCCAGCCAATTAATTTCTTTAAAAGGTTATGCTAAGTCTGGGCTTGTGAGATCGGATAACTGATCTCAACAAAACATCCCCAACCCCCATTTTGCTGACTACCCGTACCTGTGGCAGAAGGATGGATTTCTCTATGTTAACGGGAAAATGCTTGTTTTTTAATATTAACTGTGCAGGCAACATTCTTTTAACACCCTAACGACTGTTTTCTCCTGTTGGGATGCCTTTCTATGCTGCATAGGATTGTGAAGATTGCATGATCAGACCTCTGGGCTCTATTGAAAGGATATAACCAATGGTATGTCACATTTCTGTTACACTTGGCTTTCCCTGTCCAGTCTATATGTTGACATTCATAAAAACAAAACAAAACAACAACAAAAATAACAGGCAAGGATCGTGTGGAGTAAGCCCAGCAGACTGTCTTGGTCGTCAATGGCATTTAGGACGATGTTGTCACTACTGGGATGTGAGAGGAGGGAGCACAAAGGAGCCCGAGGTTTCTTACTAGCTTGCTTTTAATTTGAGACAGGAAAGCTGGGGCTAGTCTCGAGTTACCCACCAGGTGCTTGGTTATGCTACATTATCCACAGCCGCCAAAACAAGGAAGGGCTAGATGCCCATCAGCAGGTAAATGGGTAAAAAAAATGGGGTACATATAAGCATTCCTCTATCTCAGAGTCAGTTTCCACATTTTTACCCCAGTAATGGACACGACAAGCCTATGTTAAATTGCTTGTCTTACCAATAGGGAGGCGCAATGAACAAAATCATGAGGAGTAACACAGTAGACTGGAGAGATGGTTTAGTGGGTAAAGAAACTTGCCACTAAGCCCCATGAGACCTGAGTTGGGTCCCTGAACCCAAATATTGGAAGGAGAGAACCAGCTCCAGAAAGTTGTACTCTGACCTTCACCCTTGAGGGATAGCACCCCACCCACATAAAAAAATATTAAAACAACTTCCTCCTGAATATTTTGTGTACATATTTGTGTGTCTATGTATACATATGTGCTTATAGATCCATACGTACCGACCAAGTTTGGAAGAAATAATTTGCAACAAGTGTCTGGATAAGGTGATTTATTATATTTACTGTATTATATTGCTATAATCCCAGCAATCTGGAAGCTGAGGCAGGATAATTGCTGTGAGTCTGAGCCCAGTCTGCATTTCAGAGTGAGAGCCTGTCTTAAAGACACAGAAAACAGAACCAGGCATGTGTAGCACATGCCTGTAATCCGAGTAGTTAGTCTGAGGCAGGAGGATCGGGTGTTCAAGATTAGCCTTGACTATATGTAGGGGGTTTCAGGCCAGCCGGAGCTGCCTGCAACTGTGTCCTGAGAAATGAGAAGCAATAACAGCAAAAACAGACAAAATAACGACTCCCCAGAAACAGCAAGACAGCAAACACAAAACAAAAGGGAAAGCAAACATAATTCTATTAGAATTTGAGAAATTTTAATGTCACCAGTTTCCTTACTAGGGTGCGAGAAAATAAATATCTATGAAAAGTTCAAGCAGTAGCTAAAAAAAATGAAAGTGGGAGATGGTGGAGCAGGCAGAGAGGCTGGCATCCTGGAGAAGACCGTGTTCCCGAAAACACTTAGGGATTGTAAAGTGCTAACGGAGTCTGCTCTTGTGCCAGACTGTCTAAGGTGGGTCTCGGCCAGCATTCAGACATTTTGCGGCCCATGTAAGGGGCTGGTAAACTGAAGGTGTCTCGTGTGTGTTGACTTGCTTGAGTTACAGGGGTCCAGTCTGTGACTAGGAAATGAATAGGTTGGTGGCTATCTTAGGCAGTGTCCCCTGGCCTGGCCTTGGGAACTCCTAGAACAGAGCAGGAATACAAGGGGCTGCTTCTGTGTGGGGAGGAATGTGTGTGTGTGTGTGTGTGTGTGTGTGTGGTGTCCCTGAGACTGAGGGGAGGCAGAGGGAGAGCTGTAGCTCCTGGTCAGGTAAACACGACTGAACTACCTCTCTCCAGTGGCTCCCAACCCCAGGGAAAGAGTGCAGTCATCAGGAAGGCGAGATACCTCAAAAGCACATAACTGTGAGTTGGTAGTCACTCAGTATCAACTGTGTTCCAGCCACTACACTACTCTTTGTCTGTCTGTCTCTCTTTCATTTTTTTCTGTGATAGGGCCTCCCCCTTTGAAGCCTACTCTGGCCTTGAACTCCCTATTAGCCTTCTGCTTCAGTGCCCAAGTGGCGGGAGGCATCAAGTCTTTTCTTTTGGTTTTTCAAAAGACAGGTCTCCCTGTGTAGCCCTGGATGTCCTGGAACTCACTCTGTAGAACAAGCTGACCTTGAACTCACAAGAGATCCACCTGCCTCTGCCTCCTGAGTGTGGGGGATAAAGGTGTGTGCCACCATGCCCAGCCTCAAGTCTTTTCTTAAAGTAATTTTAAACATTTATTTCTGTGTATGTGTGTACCTTTCTCTGCTGAGCCATCTCACTGGCCTTTTGATTTTTTTTTTACATAATCATTTATTGTTACCCCAATTTATATAATTTCATGTGTCTTCTTGACTAGGCCATAGGATGCACAAACAATTGATCAACTATTCTTTCTTTCTGTATGTGCGTGTGTGTGCATGTGTGTATGTGTGTGTGTGTGTGTGTGTGTGTGTGTGTGTGTTTGAGACAGAGCCTCTCTAGGTAGCTCTGGCTGCCCAGAAACCTGCTATAACCCTCTTGAGTGCTATTCTGTATATTCATGTTCTTGAGGTGCACTTATTTAAATCAGTAGACTTAGTAGAGCAGGCTCCCCACACCAGAGTGCACAAACCTCATCCAATCCCCTGACAGTCTGAATAGACCCTTCCTCCATTCATTGGAAATCGCCCCTGCCTCCTTGACTTTGACCTGGACCCTCAGTCCTTTCTGTCTGTAGAACTGTCATCGGCTCTTCCTGGGTCTCCGACTTGCCTTTGCCAGGCTTCAGACTTAGACCTGTGTTCTGCCATCTACTCTCCTGCACCGCCAGCTGACTGACTCACCTGCAGTTCCTGGGACTTGTCGGGCTCTGTAACCATGGGAGCCAATTGCTTACCATAAATGTTTGTATACTACTTGAAGGTGAACACAAACACAAATCAGTTTGCTTAGGTCATTGGTTCGGGGTCACATATTTTGCTTTGAGAACACACACACACCCTATTGATTTTGCTTGTCTGGAAATTCTTGACTAACACATTCAGCAAATATTGATTGAACGATATACAGATCCATGGCTGTGGGCTCCAAGCCAAAGATGGAGCATGAACTCTAGCTTCCTGTCCTGGTAGAGTTTGTACTTAGACGACTGGGAGGGACTCAGTCATATCATTGCAAATAATTAACTAAAACTACAGCAAGTACCACAACAAAAACACACAAGGTAGGGGGCTGGTGTGGTTCTCTAGTCTCAGGTATTCAAGAAGATGAGATAGGAGGGTATCTGGAACCCGGAAGCTGCAAGTCAGCCTGGGCAACCTAGGGAGACGTTATCTCAGAAGCAGTAAACAGTGACAACAGAAAGATCTGAATGAAGCACACAAAAGATGGGTCTTCACCTGCTTCAGGTTTCTGGAGAGCTGTGTGTCCTGAGGTCTGAAGGATGAAGGGAAGATGGGCAGCCGAGGAGCGTCCTGAACGAGGCAGTAGCTCAGGTACAGCTTCCTCAGTGGGGACATTCACTCGATGGTCTAGAAGGGAAAGAGGCAACTGTGGCCAACCCATAACCCATTCATTACCTTCTTGTTTCCTGGGAGAAAGCACGTGGAAGACCATGGCCGCAGAGGCCGTGGAGGCCTCACGTGAAATGCTTTTCAGGAGTAATGGCCCCATCCAAGGGCAGATCCTCGCTGGTGCAGCAGCCAAGATGAGGACTGGGGGACAGTTCCCATCACGGTCTCCACTACTATGTCCCTGCACTTCCTTGTGTCACTGCTCCAGGGAGGAGCAGAACCGCATCAGTGATGTGATGACTACAGGCGACCTCAGTCCCTGAGCCAGCCCGCACTCTCACATGCTGTGTGTGGGCCAACAAGGCCCCTGGCACCAAAAAGCCATCCTGATGTTCTGAGAATGGGTGCTTGCCCGCTCCCCCCAACAACAGCAGCAACAAAAACTATTTACCACTAAAACCAAAAGCATAAAGACCACAATGCGTCCATCCAATAGCAAACACGCGAATATTCCCATAGCCGTTGTGGAAATGAAACTCCTAATTTTAGAACACCTGAAAAACAAGCCCCAGTCAAGATAGTTTCCCTGCAGTTGAACTCAACGCCAGGTGCACGAAGAATCCGAGACGTTTGTAGTGGGGTTGCCAGTGGAGTCAAATGACTCCAGTGCAGCCTTGGTGGCAACCACGGCATGCTCCCTTGCCGCACATGCCATTCTTCCTCTCGGTGCCAATGCATGCTATTTTAATCCCTTGATCCAGCTTTGGAACTACTGTATGCTCCGCGTTACAGCATCTTTACCACACCCACATGTGGGTCTTTTTTTCTCTCATAGAAACATAATGGCTTAATTATAGGAGACGTTTCCTATGTCACTACCGCCGTTCTTCAGCATTTAAGCATCGAATAGGTCTGTCTGTGGGCTGGCAGATGTTGGAGCGGAACTGCTGTTTAAATCGCTGACTTGAGTTTTATAAGAAATAACTGAGTGGACTTCGGCTTGGGAGTAGGACAGACAGAATTTCCAGCAGTGTCCGCAATGGCTTTGAACATGGTTGTGCCATTTTGTGCTATGCATTTGTATGCAGGGTATCAATGATTATAAAATGAAAATTTCTATCAGCTCTGAAGACTGCTAAGATGTTCTTTGCTCTGCAATAGGAAATATTGTAGGCACGATATAAATCATAATGTAAAAATAAATATTCATTTTATTAATACTAGCAAATTTAGTTTCATCTTGAAGAAATGATAAAATTATGTGTACAAAATTATTTTAAAATAAATTTCTTTATGACTTTATATCAGTAAAAGATTGATATGTATACCTAGGACTGTAGGTGAGGTCTGGAAAAAATTTACTAGGTGAAAAATGATTGCAAGTGAAAAAGTTTAAGAAGCCTTGGTGTGTGTGTATATATATGTATGTGTATACATATATGTGTGTGCATGTATGTGTATTTGTGTGTATGTGGTATGTATATGCATGTGTATATACATGTGTGCGCATGTATGTGTGTGTATGTATGCATGTATGATGTGTGTATATGTATGTGTGTCAATGTATGTGTTTGTATGTGTGTGGTGTGTGTATATGAGTGTGCATGTATGTATGCACATGTGTGTGTGTGTGAGTTGAACTTGGCAGGATATCTAGGAGAGGATACTTCACCTTCTAGGAACAGAATTCTATAATGTAGATTTATCTAGAAATTGTTTTAGTACTGAGCCCTGGAATCTAGTTGCAAATAAAACTTTACTCTTCAATTTTGAAGCCAAATGGGTCGAACATGGTTTTTTTTAGGTATTTATCTCTACTATGTCTCATAAACCCTGTTCTGGATTTCTCAGAGAAGGCTGTGTTTTAAGTAATTTCATCTCTTTAAGCAAAAGCATTCCTTAGTTAACAAATATAATTTAAAAAATTAAACATGCAAGTATGAAAAAAATAGGAGAAACCTGACCACCCCTCAAATTCTTATTTTTCCGTTTTTGAAGATGCAGCAACCTTCTCTTTTTATAGTTTATTATTTGCTGTCGTGAGGACTGAACTCGGGCCCCCGTACATACTAGGCAGACTCTTCACTCCCAAGCTTCACCTTTAACTCCGAGGTTACCTAAAGTGAACAGTGGCAAACAGCTGGGAGAGCAGGTACCTGCCTAAGCCTTCTAAACAACAAACAAGCAAGCAAGCAAGCAAGCAAACAAACAAAAGCAACAAGAAACCTTGTTCCATGTAAAACACACTACCTTACTCAGGAGGCAGCAGTATTTTCTTCAGCTTACAGACGAGTTAAGACACATTTAGAGAGGCTAAGTTGGTTAAAGTTATGGGACCAGCCAGTGGGGAAACTGAGTCTGGGATCATGCTATGGAGCTGCAGCATCTAGCAGAAATACTGTGAGCAATAACAGGAACATTAAAAAGGTAAGAAGAAAGTGACATTACTTTTAACAATTTTATTTAACCCGACATGAGCAAATCATTATTGTTTCAACAGCTCATTAGCACCCAGATCGTCACTGAAGTCTTCACATTCTTTCTGCATGAGTCCTTGAAAAGTGGCCTGGGGAGGCAGCACATCTCCCATGGAGACTAAGTCTCCATTAGGCGAACATCAGGAGGAGTTGGGTTTGCCGCTCTGTTGGCAGAATGCTGTGTAGCATGCCCAAGGCCCTGGGTTCCATCCCCAGCACTGCATAAAACAAATAGCTGGGTATGGTGGCTCACGCTTGTAAGTCCAACACTTGGGAGGCTGAGGCAGGAGAATTGCTATGAGTGTGAGGTTATCCTGGACTTCAGAGTAAGGCCCTGGCTTTAAAACAAGCAAGCAAGTAAACAACAACAAAAAACACATCTGCTGTGGTTACTTACACCTGTAATCCCAGTGCTTTGGGAGGTAGAAGCAGGAAGATTAAGAAGTTCTAAGGTCCAGCTTCGGCTACGTGAGACCCTGTCTTAAATAACAACAACAACGACAACAAAAGCAACAACAAAGCAAAACTTTATCTGTATTTATGTTTCATAAAATTTACAGTGAAAAAGTCAATATATATGTATATGTGTATATCTTGTATGTTACATATATGTAAAATATATATCTTAAAGTTATAAAATTTATCCAATTTTAACTAAATATGGTATGTCTTAAAATGAAAGTTTAAATTATAATATAATTACAAATAGTCTTTCTCGATTACCAAAGGCATATTTCAAGTGTTCATTAGTCATGAGTGAGCTGGCTAGAACATTCTTTTGTTTTGCCTGATTGCAGCTTTCTGTGGATGGCTGAATATCAGGGGACTGAACTTACATCATAACCAGAGAAAGTAAGAAAATGTGTGGGAGTGAAGGAAGGGTAAGCCAGCAGTCAGGAGAAAAAACTCTTCCTTTTGGCTGTCATTAAAGTTCCAGAGAATTCTAGAGTGCCATGTAGCCAGGGAAGGAAGCTAGGGTGTTTCTCTCCATTTTTCAGAATGTATTTTGTGACTTTCCTAGCAATTCTGCCCTTTTCAGGGGAGAGGGCCAGGTCTCAATCTAGACAGGACGAAAGCCAAGTGGAAATGAACATGAGCCTTTGAGAGACAGCTCATCCACCAAGCATGCTCTGAGGCTACCAGCCATGCGCCTGTGACGGTTAGTCACTCAGTAAAGGGTCCAAAGTCGAAGCCAGATCATCTACCACAAACACTGGACTTAAGAAGATCTTGGGCAGGATGTGATGACTTGTGCTTTTATTCCCAGGACTCCAGAGGCAGAGGCTGGTAGATCTCTGTGACTCTCCCCGGACACTGAGTTTCAGGCCAGCCAGGGCTTCATAGCAAGACTATGTCTCAAAGAAAAAAAAAAGACATTGGATTTATTCTTGTGGTTGTTCATAAGGGTTGCTTGGGTTTGTTCTGAAGTGGCAGAATGTTCTGTTGCCAGCAACCTCCCCCCCACCCCGACAATGTTTCTCACTCAAGTGAAGCCCAGTGTTACTCTCTGTTGCTGCTGCCTGGTGATCCAGCTACTCTGCAGCCCCTTGTCTGTCTGTCTGTGTGTTTCCATGCTCCCCACCAAGATGATAATGGGCTGAACCTCTGAATGTAAGCCACTCCAATTAAATGTTTTCTTTATAAGAGTTGCCATGGTCATGGTATCTCTTCACAGCAATAAAACCTCCAAGACATCCCCAGATTGACTTTAAATCTGCTTTGGAGCCCTGGCAAGACTTGAACTTGGCATTCTCTTTCCTTAGCTCCTGAGTAGCTAGAATTATAGACCCAAGCCCCAAGCCCTGTGATTTTTACTTATTGTTTAATTAAGTATTTCTATTTCTTTCTTTTATTTCTCTCTCTCTTTCTTCTTTCTCTCTTTCTTTCTTTGTGTGTGTATATATGCATCCACACATGTCATGTGTAGGCCAGAGGACATCTTGTAGAAGTTGGTTCTTTCATTCCACATTGTGGGACCCAGGATTTGGACTCAAGTCAAGTTCGGCAAGAAGTGCCACCTGGCGCTTTAATGTAAAAGATGGTGGTGGCGGTGGTGGTGGTGGTGGTGTGTTCATGTTTTCCAGGAGTTGACCTCACTTCAGGCTTCTGTGACAGGTGTCGACTTACTAAGCCATTTCTCTGGCCTGTTTGTTTACTAGTTCTTAGGGAAGTTATCAGGGACTGGTCTGATCTGGCTTGCCTCTAGAGCCTTTTAGTTCCATTATTCTCAAAAAGGCCTAATGATTTGGACAATGGTTGCTGTAAATTGTGAGCAGAAGTATTGTGTCTTGCAGTAGTCTATTATTATTTGTCCACTATTAAAAATGGACAAAGAGGTCCTAAGATATGCCCAGCATCTCTTGACCTCAGGTTGAATTGAGGTAAGGAAAGGCAAGAATGAGCCTGGGGCTGGATGTGGCGGCTCACATTACAATCCAGAGTTTGGATTTGAGGCAGGAAGATCATGGATTTCAGGCTAGTCTTGAACTCACATAGTGAGTTCAGTCTGGACTGCAGAAAGATCATACCTTAAAAATAAAATCTTCTGGGGTCAGCTTCCCATCTGGTTTTTCCTGGGCCTGCCATGGTCCTGTTTAAGCAATTATTCAGGAATTTACGGTCCACTCAGGAACCATTTGGAAGCAGGCCTTCTCTGGGTGCCTCGTTGGCCCTGCTGGCCCCTGCCTTATAATCCCTTTTGTCTCTGTCCTAAGTTTGTTCTTTCTCTGGGGTTCCAGGCTCTGACTCAACAGGAGCTTTGTGTGAGCTGATCTAAATTCTCTCTCTCCTGCTTTCTCTTTAGGGAGGTGGTTCTCAAACTTTCTAATGCTACGACCCTTTAATATATATAGCTCCTCATGTTGTGGGGACCCCTAGCCGTAAAATTCTTTTCATTGCTACTTCATAACTGCAATTTTGTCACTGTTATGAATCATGGTGTAAATAAGATGATATTTCTGATGGTCTTGGACCACCCCTATGAAAGCGTCATTTGACCCTAAGGGGTTACGACCCACAGGTTGAGAATTGCTGCTTTATGGGGAAACAGGAACTGTCCAGGACGTCTGTCTTGAGAGTCTGAAGCTAGATGGGTGTGTACTTATGGTGAGTGGTAGAACCGAGGGCTTTTACTTAGAGAGGAAGTGGACCAAGTCCTAAGGCAGAACATACTACAATCACTGAAAGAGTCAGGAAAGTATGACATGAGCTAGATTCCACAAACACCCTTGAAAGTTCTCTCAGATTAGCTGGGAGATGAGACACCAGTTCTGCCTGATAAGATCACGCCCCGCAGGTCACCCAGCCTCTGCCCTGGGAACACAAGGGAACAGGATGCCTGCGTAAGAGGCAGCAAATTTCAGTTGCCAAACTGTCACTGGTTTTCCTAGACAATCGCTCAATTGTCTCTCGCCTCGTCTGCAAGAGTGTTGAGAGAAGTTGAAAGCATGAAAGATGATTTTAATTCTTTTCTCTCTGAAAACGATCATTCTACAGCTTGATTCTCCCTGACTCAGAAAGAAAAATGAGACCCCAAGGGAAGCTTTGAATCCTTTTGGCTTTCCCCACAAAGCTGTCCTGGCTTGAGGCTGAGGTTTAGGGACAGAAGGGCAGGGGAAGTTTTAGCCTGGGGTTGACAGCTGCTATCTGTACCACTCAGCCCAACATCCTTCTTGTTCCTCCTGCTCTTCACTACTCTCCCCTCCCATCCTCATTTGTATCCTTCCTTCCTTCCTTCCTTCCTTCCTTCCTTCCTTCCTTCCTTCCTTC
>LOJH01009126.1:0-28790 GCA_001685095.1 Ellobius talpinus
CTTGTAAACAACTTGTTTTCCCCTGATCTGAGTGCCTACAGCTGCTCTGAGCATCAGACCCTCAGGAGTTCCTGTTGGCAGGGAGACGGTTTCCGGTGCATTTGGCTGGAACATGGCTATCCCTATATAAGCTATCCCTGGACACAATAAGGGGGGCATTCTTGGGGCATTCCTGTTTCAAGGATTTTGGCATCAAGGATGACCCGTGTCTCTGTCTGTGAGTCTTTGTGTGTTTCAATCTCCAGCCCCTTGTCCGGCTCGTGAACTGTATGGTAGCACAAAGAGCACAGATGAGTGTCGTGTGCTACATAATTCCCTGACTAATACCTGAAGAAGAATAAGTGACCAACAAATACATAAAAATCTGGTCAACATCTTTGGCAATCTGAGAAATGCAAATCGAAACAAATATCTGAACCCTCTTCTGAGAAAGTTGCTATTTGCTGTAGACGGTGATGACCACAGTGACCCACACTGGCCAAAGTGTACAGAAAGAGAGGTTGTGGATTGCTCAGCCCTAAATGGAGCCACTATACTACACCACCCTCTTCCAAGGCTGAGAGGTATTTTCAGAAGAGGGGAAGGTAGGACAGAAAAAGGCAGAAGTGGTGAGAGAGCAGCATCCTTCAGACACAGCAGAACAGCTGCACCCGTGAACTCACAGCAGATATAACAGCACAGGGACGCCCCAAGCAAGCTCAGTCCAGACCAAATCCCCGCGTGGAGAAGGGAGGTGGACATCAAGACCCACCCCCAGCTCAGGATCAACTGCTAGCCACTGAAAACAGGACAGTCGATTTTCTTTAAGAATATTGTCTCTGGTAGGTCAGTCATGCTCCAGTGGAAGGCCACATCTCAGTGAATGTAAAGGAAGCACATATTGAACTCAATAGGTGTTAGCAAAAAAAGAGGGTACAAAGGGTCATGGGGAAAGGTGGGTGTGGTTCTGAAAGAACTGGGGATGTTGTTTGAATATGGTTAAAACTCACTTTCAGAAATTCTCAAATAATAGTAATAATAATATATAGATTCCATTTCCATCTAGTCAGAATAGCTATTGTCAAGGAAACAAAATATAATAAATACTAGAAAAGATGCTAGGGAAAAGGATACTGCAGTTTGGTGCATAAATTCATCTAGCTACTATGGAAAGAAAAAGAGCTTTTTACAAAATGAAATATCAATCACTATAAGGTCTTACTAGACCTAACTCTAGTTAAATGTATAGTTAAAAGAACCAAAGGTGGCAGGCAATATAGACAACATTCATATTTATTATAACAATAATCATAATAGCTGAAAACCAAGCAAGGCATCCATCATGGATGAATTAATGATAAGAAATATGGTATATATGCATAGTTGAGTATTATCCAATCCAAAAGAAGAATGAAAGCATATTTATAGGAAAGCAAATGGACCTGGAGATTATATTAACAAATTATCCAGCCTCACACAAGCAAGTACGGAATTCTTTCTCCCATAAATAGGATTTAGATTTTCATAAAGTGCCCGACTGTGCAAGTTGGAACTCAGGCTCTTTTGGAAGAGAAGTTGGAACAGATGAAAAGGAGGGGAGAAGAACGAGCAAAGAGTGGAGTGAACTTGATCAAAGGATATTTATATGCGTATGTGGCAGGGTCACAATGAAACAATTGTTTTCCTATAACTAATATATAGTAATGAAAAGATACACAGGATACGATATTGCTAAATGTGAGCTGAATAATTATCATGTGGATGTGTGTCTTACGGTTTACTACTGCTGTGATGAGACACAATGACCGTGTCAACTCTTATAAAGAAAACATTTCATTGAGGAGGCTCACGTACAGTTTCAGAGGTTCAGTTCATTATGGCCATGAAGTGGAGCATGACAGTGTACAGGCAGATGTAGGGCTGGAGCTGAGAGTGCTACATCCTGCAGGCAACAGGAAGTCAGACTATCACACCTAGTGAAGCTTAAGAGGCTTCAAAGCTTGCTCCCACAGTGATAACTTCCTCCAAGACAATACCTACTCTAACAAAGACACTCACTTTGGGGGCCACTTTCTTTCAAGTTACCACAATGTGACACTTTTGCCTATTATAGCAAATATTATATGCTGAAATGTTCTCTAGGTCTACCAGAACACCAATTGATGTAGATAAATTTAGGTAATAGATAATGCAAGAAACCCTAGTTAAATATACAATGGTGAGAGCTGTATTTCATAATAATGTCTCTTCCTTGGCAATTTTGTTAAACGAGTGGTCTGTAGCTGCTTTTAGCATGAGGCAGTTGGTAATTTGAAGTAATGGACACAATACTTTGTTCCAATATTATCATCATTCGACAGTATATACATGAATTCATCATAAAATACCATGTTTTATGACTTAAACAAATACCCTAAAATTTATTTTTAAAAAGAAACTCATGATGTCTCAGATCTGGTTTCCTTTGTGTTCTTTACTGATCATTTTCTATTATATTTATATTTATACTTTGACATAATTTGAGACTTACAGACAGGTGTAAGAATTCAAATAATGGCCATCTACTGGGGCTGGAGATATGGGCCAATGGCTTAGAGTGCTTGCTGCTCTTCCAGAGGACCTGTGGTCAGTTCCCAGCACTTATGTTGAGCAGAACACAACTACTGATAACTCTAGCTCAGGACACACCATGCCCTGTTTTGCTTCTGAGAGTACCTGAATAAATGTTTCATATACTCACACAGACACACACAGAAATAAGTAAAGCTATTTAAAATATTGCCAAGTATCTATCATTATTTCTAATTCTATATAATTACTTCACTTACTTCATTCAATGTTTTATCCTCTCTCCTTTCCCATTCCCTCTTCCGCCCACCCTCCATCCCCTAACATATCAATCTTCTCTCTTATTCTCTTTCCCCTTCTCCCTCCCTTTGCCTCTCCTAAAACACACTTTCTTCTGAATTCTTAGTACATCAGCCCATGACTGTTCATTTACTTATATACACCTTATTGTAATCTTTTCAAAATTTTGTGTAGTGTGTGTGTGAGAGAGAGAGAGATACCAATGTAGAATTTGTTCAAATATCAGTAAACAATTTTCAAGAGAAAGTTGTTCACTCTGTTAACCTTTCCATGTCTCTCCAGGTACCATTTCTCCCATTTGTGAGCGTAGTCTCCACTGTGTCTTCTACTTAGAGAATCATGTTTTCTCCAGCCTCATGGGTTTTTCCTCTTTATATTTCATGATATTAATCACTCTGAAGATAAGAGCCCTGTTATTTCCTAGATTATCTTCAATTTTGTTATTTTTGTCTTTTCTTAAGTCTTACCAAGTGGCCCAACCTAGTCTAAAGCTCAAGTTCATCCTGTCTCAGCCTTCTGAGTGATGAGATCTTAGGCAGGCATCACCAAAGAGTATCTTTAGCTTTCAGAGTAGCTGAGTCTTCTACATGAGAATAGAAGTGTGTCTCTCTCATCAGAGTCCATGGGAGTCAGTGTTGCACATCCTCTCTCTGTCATCTTTCATGCCAGGTACCAGTAGATCACACTCTAGAAGAAGGGAACTTTAATGCCCTGCCTAATGGTATTGATGAAATTTCTCCACCACGGGGTAATAGCTTGTCATCTGGTACCTAAGAATCACATGAGGAGAGATAAAAAAGCCAGGAAATACCCAATTACTCTTCAAAATGGAAAGGCCTAACTGGCTTTGCCAGTAGCTCAATGATTGAGTTCTTCCAAACAAGCATGAAATCCTATGATCCGTCGTTAGCACAACGGAATAATAAGATAACAAAACAAAATCAGAGAGTGGTCACAGGTATTATGGAAGTCAACAGCCTGTGGAATATATCTGAGTATTGAATAGAAAAACTGTCAACTTAGTATTATTTAAACTCTAAATATCTCTGAGGACTAAAAATGAAAAGTCATTTTTTAAAGAATAAATGAGGACAGCGAGAACAGCTAACCTGCACACCCCACTAAAGAAGAACCCTTGCCACACCCTGGTTCCCACGTGCCACACATCCCACTCTCTGCAGTTACTGCTTGTTGCGGGCAGCCAGCATGTTTCTAATCCTGTGCCTCTCACCTAATCTTTAGTGCAATGTATTGTGTGTTGTGCCTTTCTGATGCACTGAGATTCTGGTGGCCTAAGACTGGCCCCTGTCCCATTCAGCAACCTACGGCTACATTGCTTACACAGGAAAATTTGAAATTTGACATCTGTCATGCAACAATTCTTATTAATTAAGCAGAGACTTAGGAGCATACTTTATATCTAGACTCTGGCAATGCCTTAGCTGAGTATTCGGAACTCTGTTCTTCAGAGCCCATTTCCAAAGAACTGTCTAAATCTTTCTCTAACAAGTGTCGTATTGCTGGAGGGTCCAGATGGTTGATGATTTAATTCAGTTGGTAAACATGAAGGAAAAAATGTTTAGTTTATGAGCATTTGAGACAAAGAAATTTCAATTTAGGAAGCAGGCTGATGCCCTTACAATATTCAAACACTTTGATGGACATGATGAGATCACTGCTTCTCATGATCACACAAGACAGGCAGTTTTTCAGACCGTGTGGCTAAGGTGGAGCCTTCTCAGTGTCTCAGTTCTCCTTACAGTAATGCCATATTTCCTGAAGCTTTTCATGGCAAGATTTTAAGGCACTGTTGGGCCACTTTTTCCCATTTAGTGCAAGTTGGGAATTGAATGCAGGTGGCCATGAGACCGTGTCTGCCTAGTGCCTTCTGTTGTTTAGCTAAGTCTGGGGCTAGAGTGGATGGTGTCCCCAATGCCTTCCCATTCTTCATTCTATGGCTTAAATGTGCCTAGCGTTCAATTAATAATGCATCTGTATCTTATTTACAACAAAAATTTTATATGTGCAGTTTTTCTTATGAAATGAGAACTGGAAAATGAATTAATTCATGATAACTTTATTTAAAATGTTGTTCTCTTCGCAGACACCCACCAATTTCATAAGGCAGAACAGTAAGTGTAGCAATAATATGACAATCCTTAAGCCAAAGTGAAGTATCATTTAGTGCAGTACTTCACGTGGAAACTCATCAGCATTCAGAGTCATGAGAGATATTAACAATGTCAAGCCAGAAGTGACAGGGTAAAATGCAGCTAGATTTAGGTTTTCAAAATTGATTAGCAGTACAGAGCCATGGGAGCAATCTGTGTGACATTTTCACTTTCGTAGTTGCTAAAATTGATTATCAAGTTAGAGGAAGCTGAAGCAAATTGCTTTGCTAATCTAGGAAAATTAAACCACGGAACGCCTTGATCAGTAAACTCTGTAAATGACTCACAAAGCCAGGTTGAAAACTCTCCCTCTCTTTCTCTTTGATTGGCAGATAAATTTTAGAGCTTTTTATTCTTTCATATCAACTTTGGTGTTTGTATTGGTTGAGGAAAGTCATTCACAATGGCTTTTATTTTTATGATTTCTCTTTATTTCAGCAAAAAAATATCTATCACTTGAGAAGATTCACACATCTATACTGTTTTGACACCAACTAGTTGACCTTTGCATTTACCAGTGTGGAACAAAATTTCCTTTACTGGGTAAACATTGCCCCTAACTACCTGGGATAGCAGAGAATTTGTGGGTTACAGTATAGACTGCTAAAGAACCCGCTTCTGTTTTGATTAAAGTCTTCACTATTTACAAAGTCAAAATGGACAGGATTTGCTATTAGTGATGGTAGGTTCTCTACCATCACTGTCTTGGAATTTAATGTTCACGTCCTTAGGATATGTTACTGAAATGTTAAAAGCTAAACTTAAAATCACTCTATGCATGAATAAATTGGTGTTATGTTAATTCTATTAACAGTTCAAATCACATTAATAAAGAAAACTTAGAGCTGGGCTGTGGTACACGCCTTTAATCCCAATACTCAGGAGGAAGAGGCAGGAGGATCTCTGTGAGTTCAAGGCCAGCCTGGTCTACAGAGCTAGTTCCAAGACAGCTTGTGCTACTATACAAAGAAACCCTGTCTAAATAAATAAAAAAGAAAGGAAGAAAAAAGAAAAGAAAATTTAAAATATCTGCATATTTGAGTTTGTCATTGAGCTTAGTCTCAGTGTCCCCTATCCTGCCTTTTTTGAGATTTACTGGACTGGCTATAGAGATATTAGTCATTTGTAAGACATGAAGTAAAAGTACAAGTTAATATAAGTTATAGAGAAGGGTAATTTCAGATCATAGCAAAAAAACTCCCAAAAACCAAACAAAAAACCCCATAAAAAACAAATATAGAGAAATTCACCTCAAAAGACTTCTTAGAGAAATTGGCACTTAAAGGTGGGGGTTACTGACAAGTGTATTCAGCTGTAAAGAAAAGCAAATCATGAGCCTTGCAGTTAAATGAATAAAACTAGAACAGATCATATTGAAAGAGGTAACCCAGACCCAGAAAGAAAAATGCCTCATGTTTTCTCTCATCAAAGAAATCCAGCTCCAAATCTTCAAATTTAAGTGTAGTTATCAAGCTTCATCAAGAAAACTACTCTTTGCAACATGTGGAGACCTTCTTAGTAAGGTTTCTATTGCTGTTAAGAGACATCATAACCATGGCAATGCCTATGAAAGAAAACTTTTCATTGAGGCTAACTTACAGTTTCAGAAATTTAGTCCATTGTCATCATGGTGGGAAGCATGTATTCAACAATCATAGCTTCACATTTGCTTTTATCCATCTTAAAATTCTTCTTTTGGATTTTGCCACATTTTTGATACATACCCATAAGGATTTATTTTACTGTCTGGGGGAAAACTCCCCTGAAGCAAGTTACACAAGGTTGGGTCTCCTGTGACAAGCATGGCTTTAATTTTCCTAGCTCTTGCCCTTTCCTGAGACCATTGATTGACATGATAAAATTCCTCTTTCTTAGATGCTATATTTTCAGTCTCTCTTTAAGGTTTATGTCCTTCAATGTCTAACAGTTCATTAAATTGCTTGTGACAAGGAATTCTCTCCAATTGCTGGTAGAGGGGACATAAAGTCTAGGTAGAATAGGAAGAGAGTTTTCTTGTCTTTCTTAGATGGCAACTCCCCTCTATCCCTGTATCAGTATGGAAGGACTCACAAAAGGCTGAGTATGATCCTTCCCTAAATGGATTTCTGAGGCTACAACTCTTAGAGATAGTTGTAAATGAAAATAGATGGAAAGTGAGGTCAAAATAGCAAATGAAAGAAGAGAAAACCTGAAAACCTCTTCTTACCAAGGTTGACAGAACAGACATAGAATATACAAGACAAATGCAAGACCCAGAGAAGGAAATATAAAATGTCTGATTGTGACAACACAAGTACCTTTAAGTCTTTGCCTATTCTTCCCAGATCAGGTCTGCTTTCTTCTTTAGATGTGTTTTCTTTCATAATAAACCATAGTTACTCTTGTTATCCACATGTTCCTTATCCAGTTTCTTGTTCTAGATCATAAGAATCAGGAATCCCAGCAGGTGATCCTTGGGCCTCAATTCCCATCTAAAACAAATTCAGCAGTAGTGTCAATCACCCTTATTGTTTGGGGGGGTGGAGTTCAGGGTCTTCTCTAATTGGTATCTTAAAGGAAGCTAAACCAACCCTGAGAATGATATTTTTATTCAACAACTTTATAACTTTTGAGTTTGCCTTTACTCACCCATGCAAGATACCTTATTTCAAACTCTATCTTCTAGCTTTACTGTTTTTCCATATACCTTTCCAAATCCATAAGACATTTAGGGATTAGCATTAAAATACTCTTACAAGAAAAACATTTTAAAGTGGGTGAGTCGGCTCTTAGAAGATCCATGTTTGTCCATATCAGCCAAGCAAAAGCAAATTAGTCTCAGGAATTAGCAGGTAAGGAGATATTAAAGGCAAATATTAACATGGTTCATAGCTGTAGTCTAAGAATCTGACAAGATGTTTGTTAGCAATAACATGGGTCAGAGGTAATGATTTCTTTAATTATCAATACCCTGCAATCATTGTCTATAAGCTCTTCTGACTCCTTATTGTGGGGTACTGCAATGACACCACTGCCCATCTTCCTACCCTTGTCAGGATATGTGGGACTGAGTTTAGCTTTCTATGCCTGGCCTAAAGCTAATGGACAACAGAAATGTGCCTCTGCTTGTTACCTGAATTGGATCTCCATACCTGACAGGTTCTAGACTGCCTCGTTATCTCTCACATGGCAACATCTGCCACTAAAGAGAGTTTCAGGCCAAGGAAACAATTTCTATTCCAAACATATTTTGTTGTTTTTCCCAGGGAATAAATGTCCATAGGATAGTGCAGGGGTATAGGGTATAGCTTGTCACTCCAGGACAGGCTAAGACTTTTTCATTTGTATGATTTGATATCATTTACTCCATCTACAAAGTTTCTAGGCTTCAAAACCTCCCAGAAAATCACTAGTCCAGTCTTAGGCTCCCTATTTTCTTTCCCAAGAACAATAGCTCAGTGAAAATCTTTCCTTATGTACTTTACAGTAACATAAATAACTCTTTGTCTAATTTTCCCTTCTCTAATCTCCTTTTGGTTGTTTTAGTATTTTATGGTTCCAGAGAGATGGAATTTTAGGGGCCTAATTGACAAATTTGTCTAAGTCACTGAGATATGCCAAAACCTCCTCTACTTCAGGAAGATCATGCTTCATCATGGAACTCGGAAAATTCTCTAAATTTGTATAATTAGTCTCTAGAACGTTGCTTATTTAAATTCTTTCTTAACTCCCTTGTGAACATAGTCTTATTTATCCTGGTGAGCATCAAACACCCATATCTGTTGCCCAGTTCTCTTAGGAGAGCATGTCCGTCCTCTGTTGCCTTCCAGTTCCCAATCTTCATGGGGACAGGAAGGTAAGACAGTGATAATCAAGCACCTATAATGGTTAGTGTGAGATAGCTCATCAGAGCCTGATCTCCCTTGTATCGTCTGAAATTATACAATCCCTGTGACGAGGGGTTCCATTCTGCTTTAATAACATTTGCACTGCTCCCACATGTTCCTGTTCTCTGTAGCCCCATGAATTAGCCTATGAGAAGTTCTTATACTTTCACTTAAAAGTCCTACCCAATTGATATAAGGAGTTCAGAGACACAAAGCATGGCATCCGTACATTCGTTGTTTCCTGAATGAGATCATTATGAAGCCCCTACTTGCATATTCAATCAAGTATTTTCCTTTCCCCTGCATTAAACATTTGTATTAAAGGCATATCTCCCATCACTTTTTATCTTATTCTTTCCCTCTTCACTGTCTCTTCTAATGGGTTCCAAACTTTTGGATTCCAACAGGGGCTCTTTGACACATATCTAATTTCTATTCCTTCTTTTGACCCACAGCTATAACAAATGATAAGGCTGAGCCGTGATCTCAACTTATTGTATTTAACTTTTCTTCCAAATCAGATGCTAACATGGAGAACAAGAGCATATGTTTCTTTAACTTTGACCGTATTAAATATGTGGGAAAAAAGCAATACTACAACAAATGGCTAGTATTTAAAGAAATGAGCATTTCTTTAAATATGTGAGGCTATTGTCTTCATTTGCCTATTTCACGTGGTACAAATGGAAGCCATTATTACATTATTCGTCATAAAGATGAACAAATGTCATCCTTCAGTTAAAATCCAAATAAAGGTCAATTTTGGAAGTCGAATGGAGCCTTTAGAAATGCCACACAGTTAAGGAAAATTTTTAGTGAGTGTTAGATGCTCAGAGGGAAAGGAAAATATAAAAAGATTTATTAATAAGATAAATTCAGAAAATTAGGGTGTACTGCCAGAGCTGAGAGTTTGCAGAGGAAATGATATTGAACATGTGTGTCAGAGAAGGTTAGAGAGAAACTAACTGGTAATAAGGTCAGATTTAAATCATAGCCCTGGGCATTAGGTCTTGAATATAAAGCTATGGCTATGAAGATTAAAGGCATTTGTACTAAGTAAGAATGTTTCTGATCTTGATGAGCAGTCAGAGAGGAGTGTTTGATCCAACTATATATAAATATATAACAGATTCAGGGAGCCATGGTTCAAGCAATTTCTGATACTCATGGTGAGGCAGGCAAATACAGAAAATAGTTTAGCCACCTGAGATTTGTCTTGGGCTATGTATACACCTTTCTTCTAACAATGCATCTGAGAAACCAAGACTCTTGTCTGCATGTACTTCACATGCGTGCACACACACACATGCACCACACACACACATGCACGCACATATGTACACACATGTTCACACATACAACTAAGATCGTGTCTCACCAAATATGTCTAGATTTGGGTCAAGTTGACAAAAACAAACCAGCATAGAGTACCTGTAAAGTAATACAGATTATGACATTTAAGTGAAATTTTACAGAGACCCTTCTATTTACCACCAACTTTTGTACGTTTGTTTAAAATAAGACAGCTAATGGGAAGGACATATGAAATGACCACCAACTTCTATGATCTAAAATATCTTAAACAAAACAGAGAACCAGGGTTAGCATTGGCTCAGTCATTAATTGGTACACTCACAATGAAAATGTAAAAATAGAGAAGCACCCAAATGATGTTGCTAGTAACAAAACTTCTCCTTTGTTTATCATGAGAAGAAGTCTAGGTAATAACTCTTAACAGTGTTTCTGATATATGATTGCTTTGTTTTTGAATAAAGTTTGCTTGCTGATTTGAAAATCTGTGTGTACTTACATCAATTGATTGAATACAAATCCTCCAACATGGAGAAACCTTGCCCAAAGCCCAACCACTGGTAACAATGCAATGACTTTCTGTAAGCTGCTTTACCACTGTAATATCTGCTCAATCTGCTGTTTAATAAGGAAAATGCTATCAATACTCACCTTGTTGGGTTCTAGATCATTGAGTTAGATAGATCATTGTATAAACTACCACCGTTCACCTGGCAATTGGTTGACGATGCTTAACCCATCTTGGAAAAAGCCAGAGCCTCTTTTTATGGAGCAAATGCAATGAGCTACTGCTAGTCAAGTTTCTTGATATCCAGAATGTTTGAGGAATAAAGTATTTATGACATAAGATTCATTTAAACTTTGAAAAATGTACATACGTATGAGATACCTTGGGAATTAGGTAAGAATAACCAAGGAGTTAATTCATAACTCATGTTCTATATACACTGTATTTGCTATATTACATATATAATATGAATATCAAATATTTTATACAAATAAAATGTTTTGTATATTAAACAGTTGGATAGTAAGAAATTTTCCTCTGTGGTACCATGTCAGTACTCAAAAGTTTTGGACATTAGAAAACCTTAAACTTTGAATTTTCAAACTAGAGAGACTGATCATGGACTGTGGGCCTCAATGTAGTTGTCTGATGCTTAACTCACACAACCACTATGATATCCAGGGTAACAAAATTATAGCTAATTATAATTATAATTAGCTAATTATAGCTAATACCAAGTTTCAAATACACATGCAAAGTGGGGAAGGAGTGTGTTTCCTTGTCTCTCACAACCACATAGATCTGTGGACCTAGTAAGGCATTTACATCTCCTTACTCACTCTTACAGAGGAAGCCTAGAAAAGGCATCTTAAGAGGTTGAGGCTTGGGCTGCACATGTCTTCTTTAGGTTCTTCAAATATGAGTATTAATAGTTTTTTCCTACTGGAAATAATTATCTCTGAATTGAAATTTCTTACCTAAAATTAATTTAGAAATGATAATAATGTCTATTTCTCATACCTTAACATTTTGGAAAATAGTCATATGTAAACATATCTTTGAAATTAAAAATTCTGTATTTTGGGAACCCAGTAAAAATAGCTATTCTGTAAGATTTCTAGTAGTTTCTGATATAGTGTGAGTAATTTGCATTATAATTTATAATCCACCTATAATTAACAGACATAGTATTACTTAGGAAACATATAAAGGAAAAAATTCTTGTATCTGATTTAAATGGATGAGCTTTAACACTTGGAACTAGTTATAAAGAAGGGCTGAAATGCCGAAAAGAAGATGATCGTGCATCCAGAGAATAGCTAGAGCTGCATGGTGGTACAGATCATAGTGCTGAGAAGACAAATTGAAATCTGTGCCACAATCTATGCTTGGTTTTCACAGCTTCATGAAATGGAATCTCAGAGACTCTGCCCTTGGGTTCAAGCCCAGTCACACATTGCCTGGCCTTAGTTGATCTCTGAAACTGAGAGAGAAGAATCCATAATCCTCTCAATCTTGCATCTTTCTTATCTTCAAAACCAATTTCAAGTGGACAACACTCCCAAGTGCTGCTTATAGTTTGGAATGAAGCCTGATCCCCTTTGATCACAGATCCAGCAATTTCTATATGCTGAAGCTGGTGAAAAGTTTGCTTGTGTATTTGTCTTATAGCATTAGAAACCCTTTAGCTTCTCTCTCTTCATAAATTGGAGTCTTACTAGATAGAGTCTCACACCTTCTTTGTGGTTCCAGTAAAGAGCCAAAAGCTTCTATTTAATGGCTCTAATCTCTTTTAAAATTTTAGCTTTTTCAGCACCAGACTTGACCAAGAACTTAAGTTTCCTAGTATTATTTTTCTTTCCAAACTGTACATTTTTATACTTCTTCTGCCCAACTTGTGCTTTCTCATTGTAGACCTATAACTGTGTGATCAGTGGTGACTCTGCAACAGATTCAATGTTACACTGTCTTGAAATTTCCTCTGCCAGACAAACTTGTCTCCTACTTTCGAATTCAGCTTCACACAAATTCTCACAATACGGGAAGAATAAAGCCAGAATTTGAGCCAAAGTAACATACAAACAGGTCCTACTCCTGGTCTTGATAGAGACCTTGCTTTCCTCTGAATCCTCATGAGCTGAGCCTCTACTGTCTCGGTAACAGTGAGATTGAGTTGTAACTTGCACAAGAATGGCCCCTTAAGCCATGCCCAAAATACTAAATGGCTCTGATAGCCTAAAGTTTCAAATTCTTTCCCAGAATAGTCACAACACGAAAGTCACATGGCCGGAGTTAGTGCAGCAGTAACTCTTCTCTTCATGTTTTTTTTTATTTAAAATGTTTTCATTTTACATACCAACCCAAGTTCCCCCTCTCTTCCCTTTTCCCACTCTTATCCCCACCTCCCCCCATTGCACCCCCATCCATTCCTCAGAGGAGTAAAGGCCTTTCTTGGGGAGTCAACAAAGTCTGTCATCATACAATGTGAGGTGGTCAGCCTCAGTAAAGGACTAAATGTTGCAAGGCTGTTGCAGCATCTTTTCCATATCCCTGCCTCAAGAAATCTGGAGTTCTTGTCTGGCCCTCTCCATATCTTCATTCCAAACTTCTCTGGCGTTTGGAGGCCTTGGAGACCAGAGTCCCAGATTTTGTAATTCTCATGCCAGACTACCCACCATCATCTTCAGTTCACCCTTGTCCTCTGGGTGTCCACTGCTAGACCCGCCCCAGCATCTACTTTTATTCCCTTTACATTATGTTTCTCTCCCACTCTCTCCAGTTTTAGGGTAGGGGTTTGCTGTGACTTCACTTCTCTAATGGATCTGAGAAGAGAATTCTATTTAGATTTTTCAGTGTTTATATTGTACTGAGGATTGGAGGTTGATGTTGATTTATAAGCTCTACTTGGCAAGCCCCAAACTATAAATCTATAAATTCCTGGTGTTTTTGTTGTTGTTGTTGCTCTATAAATCGTGAGAGTATATGCTCTCTTCTGAACTTTGGCTGAATGTTGATGTCATCTTGGAAGTTTTAACAAACTCTAGCATGCATAAGTTTTCTCACTAGTCTGTGGTACAACATTGACACAGCTTTGAGTAAAGGCTAAAGAGAAAACAGCATTGAGATGCTCTACTATAGAATGACCAAGCCACGTCTGGGAACAGATATGTGCTTTCCAGTGTGCAATGTGGCATTTGTTTCACTGAGATGAAGGATGTGTCCTGAATGCCGAGGGACCACCTTCCTTCCTTTGGCCAGCCGTGCCTCTGTCAATGTTCTGCATCTTCTTCTGTTAGTGTTTGTGATTGCTCATGTATTTTACTAAATATGATAAAAAAAATCTGATTGATGGTTCAAGCTATGTGTTTATTGCTGAGCCTGTGATTTTTCTTCTTTTAGGCTCTCAATTTTATTGCATAATTACCATTCTATAGTTTCTTTTTGGTCAACTCTCAATCTCTTGGATAAAAATTTATGGGAAAAATATAGGTCTCTTCTCAATACCAAGGAAACTGCTTCATAGGAAATGTTTGCTGTTCACTATTGATAGTAAAGAGTGATTCCTCTGTCTTGTGCTCTTAACTGAATATGAATTCTGGCACTTATGTAAGTCAGCTTTCTGAGCTGTGATTAAACATTTGAAATAACTCGATTAAGAAGAAAATAATTATTATTTTGTGTAACAGTTTTTTGAGGTTTAATTCCATGTCCTATTTGTTCACATGGCTTCTGGGCTGTGTGGAGGCAGAGCACCCAATGAAGAACACGTGCAAGAAGAGATATGTTTGTTGTGATGCATCTGAGGCACAAACAGAAAGACATGAAGAAACTGCATTCTTAACACACCTCCAAAGACACATCTCTAAGGACCCAATTTCGTTGTACTTGGTACTTGACCCAATTCCTAAAGATTCCAATATTTCTCAGTATCCTGGGGACTAAGTCTTGACTACATAGTCTTTTTGGGGAACATTTAAGATCAAGTACCTAAAACCATCACTCTAGAAGTTGATATAACACCATGAAACAGTGGGTCAGAATTCTAGTCATCCCTGTCACTAGGCAAGCAGCAGAAACTTTCCCAGTAGGCACTCATTAGAATTGTATAAGTCTGTTTTATGAATATTTTGATTACAACCAAGTCCACCGCTTTTCATTATCCCTATTCATCATCCCCACATGGCAGGGATGCCCCATGTCTCCACTTCAAAGCACAACAATCATTTGTCACATGTGCCTGGTGAACACAGACAGGTGGCAAGCTTGGCAGAAAAAAACTGAATTTCAATTTCGTCTCACTTCAAAAGTCACATGACATAGTGGTTATTGTATTAGACAGTAGGAGAGCAAGTTGCAGGAAACATTTTCCTTTAGTGTCTCAAAATGTATTATTGTTTTTCTTCTCTGCATGAGCATGTTTCTCTACTCCATGGTATAGTCCTTTTTTCCTTTCTATTTCTATGTATAATCTTAGGGTCCTAGATATTTCAGTGTTTTCCTTTTTATTGTTCTGTTTGGCCTATTATTATCACAGTGTTTCTATTGTGGACACCGTTCTATCCAGAATCAATGTCCCATCTCACATCTATTTCTACACTACCCTTAAAAGTGAATGTTGAATCATTTATTATTTATTAATTTTAAGAATTGACAGTTTCAAAAATGCTGAGCATTGTTACTGAAGTTTATCAGCTCATTATATGACTATACTTCATACTAGAGAAAAATGAATAGTAATTAATTGCATATCATGTATTATAGAATAATATAGCTTTACCAAAACTGTGTATGTGTGTTCATGTGTGTAAATGTGGGTGCATATGGCATGGCATGCATCTGAAGGTCATATAACAAGCTGTGGTGTTGGTCCTTGCTTTCTGCTTCTTTTGATACAGGAACTGTTGTTTGTCACTGTGTATTCTAGGATAATGAGCTCATTAACTTCTGGATTCTACTATCTCTATTTCCCATTAATCCTCTAGGAGGTATTACGGCATCCCATTTCATGAAAGTTCTGAAGAGTCAAGTTCAGTTCAAGCCCTTAGGTTTGTGCCGCAAGTCCTTCAGCATTCAGGCACTCCATATCCCGTTTGCAAAAAATTGTATAGTTAAATATATGTACCCGATACATTCAAACTTTATCTGGATATAAGCAAATATACACCTGAAGCTAAAAAACAACCAATGGGAAATGGAACTGATGCTTACAGATAGTGGACTGTGTGAGGAGGTTTTTAAGCTAATTTCAAAAGTATGGGAAACAAAAACAAAAAGAGATGGAATTACATCAAAATTAAAGGCTGTTGTTGAGCAGTGTATTCAACAACAGAGTCAACCTATTTAGCATAAAATATTTGTAAATGACACACATAACAAATACCTGATATCCAGACGATTTAAGTCATTCAGAAACATAACGGCAAAGGTTGAGTGACCCAGTTTGAAAATAGGCAATAAGAGCTGTACAGGCCAGTGCATGTTAGCAGTATCAGAAGTTGAGGCACATGTATCACTTGTTGGAGCCCTTCCTGTTTAAACAGTATGACTCTATCACAAGCAAGTAAACAAAAAATCCAGCATATCCCTAAATGGACATTCTCCTGATCAAGACAGATAAATAGTCAAGAAGTATATGAAAAGATACTCAGTGTTTCTAGTCATCATGGACATGCAAACCAAAATTACAATGAGATTTCACCTCACCGCAGTAAGTGTGGATGTTACTAAAAGATAACAAGTGCTAATTAAGATTTAGAGTAAGGAGGCCCTTAGACTCTGTTGGCAGAATGTAAATTTATTGTGTGTCTTAGTTAGGGTTTCTATTGCCATGAAGAGACACCATGACCATGGCAATACTTATAAAGGAAAACATTTAATTAGGGTTGGCTAACAGTTCAGATTAGTCCGTTATCATCATGGCAAGAAAGATGGCAGCATGCAGGCAGACATGATGCTGGAGAAGAAGCTGAGAGTTCTACATCTTGATCCATAGGTGACAGAAATGAATTGTGTTCCATACTGGGTGTAGCTTGAGCGTGGGGACTTCAAAGCCTACCTCCAGAGTGACACACTTCCTCCAATAAGGCCACACCTACTTCGACAAAGTCACCCCTCCAAATAACACCACTACCATTGGGAGTCATTTTCTTTCAAAGCATACACTGTCATTATGGAAAACAGCATAGAGGTTTGCTTTTATAAAGAACAGTGGAACTGCTACAGACTTCAGCAACTCCAACACAAGGTAACTATCTAGAGGAAATGAATCAGTAATTCAGGGAAACATCAGCACACCAGTGTTTATTGCAGCTCTGATAACATAGGCAAGAAATGGAAACAATCTAAGTATCCATCAGTAGGAAACTGGATAAAGACTATGTGGTACGTAAATATCATTGAATATTATTTAGCTATCAAACAGAAGGAAGTCTGCCATTTGTGACACTTGGGTGAAACTGGGGATCATGATAATAAGATCAGAAATTCAAATACAGCATGATCACACATGGAGTGAAATAATTGACCATAAATAAGTTATGAGCAGATTTCTGGTTTCTAGGACTGAAACAATTAACTAAGCAAAAGGCTGAGGAGAGTTCATCAGTTTCTACTAAGTAGCTCTCCATTATACAATATAGCTGTTGAGATTGTTTCCAACTCTGATTCAGTGTAGAAGACCTGTAGAAGTCTGTGTCTTTGTGCTTTGTTTTTTTTTTCTTCCAGCTCTGTATACAGCCAGGTCAAGTTAGTATCATAGAATCTGCCCTTGGGAGCACATGTCCCACAGAATTCAACAAAACAACAAATCAAAGATGCTTCACACTGGTGAGTGGCACATCACTGTACTGGTTTGCTCTGAATGCAAGTCACAGTTACACAGATTATGGCTTCTCATCTTCAAATCCCCCAATTATCTCAGCATTTCCGCAATACCCTCCCTGATGTATATCTTTAAATCCAAAGATTACTTTTTTAATGCATATTATGATTCAAGGGGCACTCAATACCGTTGCCTCTTTGTACCAGTTCAGAATTGGAATTTAAAACTTTCAACACCACCTAATTTCAGTCCTTTGGGATCTCAGGTTCTCAAGAACTGAGAAAGCCAGGTTCTCCTCATGATTTTTCATTAGAGTGTGAAATGAACAAACAGCCTGTCATTTAAATTACCAAACTAAATACCATTCAAGGCAATGAAGGTTAAAATCGTGCATTTGGTGATTGTCTTAGAATTTTTATCGTTGTGAAAAGACACCATTACCACAACAACTCTTGTAAAGAAAACATTTAATTCAGGTGGCTTACAGTTTCAGAGGTTCAGCCCATCATCATCATGACTCATGGCAGGGAGCATGTCAGTGTGCAGGCAGATGTGGTGCTGGTTACATCTTGACCAGAAGGCAGCAGGAAGCCAACTGAAACACTCAGCAGTGTCCTGAGCCTAGAAGACCTCAAAGCTCCCTCCACAATGGCACACTTCCTCCCACAAGGCCATACCCAATCCCACAAAGTCACACGTATGAATAGTGCCACTCCCTATGAGATTATGGGGCCAAATTACATTCAAACCACAACAGTGATTGAATACAGAATCATTATGAAGCAATGAAAAGCCAGGGCACCACTTCTGGGATTGTATCCATGTCTGTCTGATTCTTCTCCCTTCTACACTCATACATATTTGCTTTGGTCCCTCTTTTTAAAAAGGCCATCTGTGAAATTTCAGACATTGAGCAACAAAGCAAGTTGGGTTTTAAGAGAAGTGATGATCTACTAGCAGGCTATTGGTTCTAGTGCAGTTGAAATGTTTATGTGCTGTTATTTCAAATAAAGTAAGGTCTGAATCATTCTGTGCTGAAAATACCACCTTTGATTTTAAAAGTAATGTTTACAATACAAAGTAGTGATGGAAAAGGTGCTATATAATATATGTATATATACATACATATATTCATCAGCATATTAAGTGAAATAAGACAGACTCAGAAGGAGACAGTATCACATATTTTCTCTCATACATGACTCATAGATTAGAAATTATATATGTAGATATATATGCAGAAAGTCATATGTGTATGAGATGGGGAGTGGAGGGATAAAGGAAAGGGTGAAGCATATCATAGGGTCCATGACATGGTTGAGTAAAAACATCTGAAATCTATCACCAATAAAGGAATATATATCAATAAAACTGCCATAAAGGTAAACAAAAAGCAAGCAATAACTCAACAATGCCTCCTGCTGTCTTTCTGGTGGTTGAATGCAGCTGAAGACCCAATAACTCCATGGCTTTGGGACTCATGGGTCATTTACTCTTTTTTCATTAATTCTCACTTCCATCCTCTCTTTTTCTCTTAGGCAGAATTTCTTTCCTTCCCAAAGTCTGCACACTTGTGTGTGACATGACCCAGTGCTGGCTGGTGATCTAGATGGGGATTTATAAATATTGCTAATTGTTAGAGAAAGGTCAGGTGAGAGATCTGTTTTATGTCACTGGCTTTTTGTATGAATTCAAACTTGGATCATTCTTTCAAAAAGATATTCTCTTAACTGACTTGAATTTTTAAAAATACTTTATTTTTATTGTACAAGTGTATGTCTGGATATGGGCATGTACGCATGAGTGCAGGTGCCTGTGGGGCTAAACTCCAGCGTGCAATTCCCTGGAGCTGAAGTTATGGCTAGGTATCAGCCAACTGACTTGAGTACTGGGAACCAGACTCCTATCTTTAATATAAGAAGCAAGTGTCTTTTTTTTTCTTTCTTTCTTCCTTTCTTCCTTTTTTTTGAGACAGGGTTTCTCTGCAGTTTTTGGTACCTGTCCTGGAACTAGGTCATGAAGACCAGGCTGACCTCAAACTGACAGAGATCTGCCTGCCTCTGCCTCCCGAGTGCTGGGATTAAAGGCATGCATCACCACTGCCTGGCAAGAAGCAAGTGTTTTTAACCACTTAGCATCTCTCCAACTTCAGGCCTGGAGTTTTCAAATTATAAATATTTAAATTTAAATGTTTTGAATGTCTTTTTCTATCAATGCAGTTAAGAAAATCTTAGTAACAGAAATTGTTCTTTTTCTCTGTCTCTATCTTACTTTCCACCATGACATCTGTCTGTTTTCTCTGTTCCTTATCATATTGTTTTCCATTCATCAGTTCCAAAGTGCTGCATTCCTTTCACTTGTCCTCTGAGCACATTTTGGAGTCGCATTCTGTTGTGGGATATTTGAACACTGTATGAAAAAGGTATTGCTGTGATGAGTGTAATAAAAAGCTGAATGACTAATAACTAGGCAGGTGATATAGGTGGGACTTCCAGGAAGATACAAAGGACTCTGGGAAGCGAAAGGGGAGTCACCGGTCAGATATGGAGAAAGTAGCATGAGCAGTATGGAGAGATGAGGTAATAAGTCATATGACAGAATGAAGATTAGTATAAACTGGTTAATTTAATTTACAAGAGCTGGTTAGGAATAAGCCTAAGCCATACTCTGAGTTTTCATAATGAATATTAAGTTTCCAGATCATTATTTGTGAATTGGTGTCCCAAAGACAATTCCATATACATTTGGTGTACAACGTGCTGCAGGTACACAGAGCCTACTCTTCAACGCATAATGACGTGTGGCCCATTTAAGAGACCCTGTGGCTTGTTTAAGAGGCTCTGTGGCTCATTTAAGAGGTGCTGCTATAAGCAGCCAATGTGCTGCTCTGGAGCAGGAGACTAAATAGAATTATCTGTCTCAGTGGGGACACTGTAGCTTCCCAGAGCTGGGATGGATAGCCATAGCTGGGACAGTTAGGTGGACCTGAAGGGGAAAGAGCTAGTTGCCAACACCATAAGCCAAAGACAGGAGGTAGAAGGGCTACTCAGACATTTTAAGATTTGTCCCATGAGGTTAAAAAATGTTGCAGAAGCACAAAAATTCAGGTCCAGGCTGAGAAATCCTCTTAACAGACAATATGTTTAAAACTGTGCTTAGGTGCTGAAGAAAGAAAAGAAAGTGGGTATAGAAAGTCATAAAAAAGGAATAATTGAAAAGCAATAAAGTTTTTTTTACATTCTTTTTTTAATTTTACATTTTTATTAATTTTACTTACCTACCAGAGTTTCTCCTCCCTCCCCTCATCCTACTCTCTCTCACCTCTCTCTCCCAATCCACCCCTCCCCATCCACTCTTCAGAAAGAGTAAGACCTGTCATGGGGAGTCAACAAAGCCTGGCACATTAAATTGAGGCAGAACCAAGCCCCTCCCCCTCACCTGCATCAAGGCTGAGCAAGGCATCTACCATAGGGAATGGGCTCTAAAAGGCCAGCTCATATACAAGGGATAGATCCTAGTCCCATTGCCAGGGTCTCCTCAAACAGAACAAACTACACGATTATTGCCCACATGCAGAGGGCCTAGTTCAGTCCCACGTAGAATCCACAGTGGTCGGTCTAGTGTCCCTGAGGACCTACATGCTCAGGTCAGTTGTTTTTGTGGGTTTCCTCATCATGATCTTGATCCCCCTTGCTCATATCATCCCTCTTCCCTCTCTTCAACTAGACTCTTGAACAATAACGTCTTTAAAGAGAGTAGTGTAATATAAAATAAATAAGTCATCTAGAGATGGGAAATATACAGGATGTCTGAATCCTGTATGGTGTTTGTTGACTTTGAATTTTTTAAATGCTAGTGGGATAAATAAAACAGCAGCTGCTGAGAGACATTGGATTACAGAAACTGCTAATTTAAACCAACCTATATGTTTTAAGAATCTCTTAACTTTGAAATGGAAGTCAGAAAATATGTACCAAATAGGATAGAAAGTGAATTAGGTACTTTGGACTCACCAAGATGGGATAGATAATAGAGTAATTTCTCTGAATTTGCCAAACACAAATGGACTGGACAGCATGAATGTAACCCTAACTTGGTAATTGTTCTTATTGCCTAACATTTTACTGAATTAGAGTTAAAAAAAACAAACTTTCCTTTTTATTTAGACAAAAAGGGGGAAATGTGGGATATTTGTACACTGTGTGAAAACGTATTGCTGTGATTCATGTAACAAAAAGCTGTCTGGCCAACAGCTAAGCAGGAGTTATAGAATGTACTCCCAAGCAGACAGAGAGGATTCTGGGAAGATAAAAGGGGAGTCACCAGCCAGACACAGAGGAAGCAGCATGCGTCCTATGGAGAGATGAGGTAATGAGTCATGTGACTTAGAGGAATATAAATGGGTTAATTTAAGTTATAAGTGATAGTTAGGAACAAGCCTAAGATATAGGTTGAGCTTTCACAATAAATAAGAATCTCCATGTCATTATTTGGGAGCTGGCTAGTGGGACAGAGAAAAACTCCTTGCAACATTCTTTGTACATGTCTAGACAAGGGCCACATACTAAGTTGTGGGAGTCACATAGCATAGTCCTCCATGGTTGAAAAGGACTGTGTTGGAGTTAACAGAGCTCTGTACTTAACCATTTCCAAAGGCACAGAAGCAATGAGAACGGTCCACATTTGAAGGAGTAGGCTGAGACCTTCACAAAGCTGATGGCATCTCACAAGGCCTGAGTGACTTTAGGGATGCTGTAGGTCCTCGGGGGCTTCAGAGGTCCAATGCTAAGCAGCTTTGGGGTGGGAAGAAGTTTCTTTTTAAAACTTTAATTTCTTTGGTTCATTGAGGTACATATGAAAGGGTTTGGTGACTTCTCTTGTTGAAAATTGTTTCTGTATAGAAAGTAGAAAGATAAGCTAGCTAAAATCTCTGGCCTACCCATCAACATTTCTAAAGGTATTGATCTCAATGGTGGGAAACAGGGGGACAGAAAGCAACAGGAAGAACATTTAGCCTAAATCCATGAAGTGCTTACAACAGATGCATCTACTAGCGTGAGGCAAATAGTTAAGCCAGGATCAAAAACACCTGGATTATAATGTTAGTCTGACTTGTGGTTTGGGTTCTGCCATGTGACCTTCAACACATCGGTGTGCTCTCCCTGAGCCCCAGTGTCACTTTCTGCAAAGTGGAGATAACAGCTTCATTACCCATGCCTGCAGGCTAATGGGAAAAGTTCTCTGGAGTTCTTTCTAAAGTGCACTTAAATTCTAAACCCTTATCAATACTTTGGCCTCATCTGTTGGAGGCATATTACCATTACTGAGAGTAAGAAGGAAATTTATTTTCAAGGGTTTGGAGCACTGGTCCTCAACATTCCTAATGCTGCAACCCTTTAATACAGTTCCTCGATGATAAAATTATTTTTGTTGCTACTTCACAGCTATTGTTGTGTTTCTGTTGTGAATTGTAAGGAAAATGTCTGATATGCAGATGGTTTTAGGTGACCCTTGTGAAAAGCTCATTCGACTCCCAAAGGAGTCATGAGCCACAGGTTGAGAACTGGTGGTCTAGAGGAATAATGCATTCTTTGAATAATATATTTTCTACGTGACTGGATTGGTTACTGTTGGGAGGAGTGAATTGGATGAGTTCAGAGCAAGGGGGTGGGGGAGTTTCATAACAAGTGCAGCAAGCTCATTAGCCAAAGAATAAATTTCTGCTGGGATAGTTTGATGGCTGAATTTATGATTTGCCATCAGGAAATCTGGTTCATTCCCTTGCACCACATACCCTTTCCACTTGCACCATCAAAAAATAATTCATAAAAGTAGGTTGCTGCTTTCTGTGCAAGGTCCCATGGGAGGTGACTTCTAGCACCTCTCTATAAATTTCAGCATTGGGAAGCCAGAGATTGCATTGAAGTTACACTTGTGGGCGAGGCTCTAAAGAGATGCATATCTCCATTCAGGTTGAAGGCACCACATCCTTGCCTTACAGCTGGAGGTAGCCAGAGCGCAGGCTGGGCTTTCTCTCTGAGAGTTACACCCAACTAATTTGCTCCACATGGGATCCTGGGAAAGTGAGGTGATGGCCCGCTTTTGAAAGGGGAATTTTATTACTCCTTTTCTCCTGACAGCTGAGAGGAGAGAAGACAAGGAAAGCTACACGCTGAGAAAACGAACTCTACACCCTCTCCCGAGCAATGGGCGGTTGGACAGAGATATTCAGTTTGAAAGATACCCAAAGCAGTCTGTAAACAGGCTGTTTAAATATCTGGTTAGCCTTTGGTGGTCTGAGCTGTGGAGAGGGTCTGAGTTAAGCCAAACCCAGTCATTTATTGCAAAAGGCAAGCAGCACACAATCCAGAGGGTGGAGGTTTCCTCTTGGGAAAAGTCCGTGAGCACTGAAACTCAGCGCGCCACTGGCAAATTCTGTGTATCTCAGCACTGCCCAGAATTCAGGAAAACCATTTCTCATTTGCCATGTTTCAACATTTCACATTTTCTTGTTGATTGGAGATCTTCTCCAGCAGGCTTCATCTCAACAACTGCAGGTATATTCAGCCTCCTCCAGCTGACTATTGTCAAAACAATGGCTGTCTACTCGGGCTGCAGGTACTGACGCTGCACCCTGCTGGAAGGTCCCGCACAAACATCTCTAAACCTTTCTCCAGAATGCCAACAACTATAGAGCTCAAGGATCTCCTGTGGGTCATCAAAGCCGAAACAAAAAATGAGAAAGTACTGGATCTTAGAGGACTCATCTGTAGATGCCACACACATACACATGGATGACATATACACACAAGGACATACAACGCACCCTACAACACATGAATTCATTAGTTAAACACATTTACAAACCCTTAAATTTGACCCTTTGCTACTCACAGGGACTGTTTGAAATATTACCCAGCTGGTAGGGGAAGTTGGGTGCTCAACATTCTCTGTGTGACTAAGGGTGGGGGAATGGGGTGCAGTCAGCAACTCTGTGTAACTTAGGTTTCTCCATTAGCTAATACTTCCCTTAAAGAGGGGTCCCACAGCCTTCAGCTTATTCTGGGGGCTGAGGTATAGTTCAAGGTCCCAAAAGTGCCCAACACAGAAATTGAATCTTCCAGTCTCACATTTCCCCCTAGGAGTTCTAGATGGAGTTCAATTCTGAACTCTAGGCTTCTCAATATGATGGGAGTAACTGGCAAGTTCTATTTCATCCTCATTTTGGGGGGATATTAAGTAGAATAATATACATTAGCATTAGTATGCAGAACCCTAAGCTGAACAGTGTCAAGCCTTTGTTTTTCAAACTGTACCAGTCTGTTAATTATACATGGGTCAATAGTCAAAATTAGTAACAAGTTTGAAGCAAGCTTTAGTTAAATACTGGTCAGGTTAATGGACTCTGGCCAAGTTCATCTCTGAGTTGCCAGAAAATGGTCAAGGGTCATGTTTTGCAGAGGCTTAAAAAGGCAAAACCCACAAAATTGACCACATTTCCCACCAGGTCCAATCAAGGACAAGCATATTCCCTGACATATTTCCTGCCTCTGTACCGCCCATCCTCATGTAACCAAGCACATCTGGTGCAGATGGGTTAAACAAGCTTTATTAGGGGAATGAAAACATAAACAATAGCCTCCAACATTTAACTTTGGTTCTTACAGTGTTAATCCATGGGTAGAGAATAAGACCATTACCACAATTTAAAGCCAAATTTGAAGCAAGCTTTAATTAAATACTAGCCAGGTGGATGGGCTTTGGCCAGGTCCATACCTGGTTTCCAGCACATGGTCCCAGGAAATGGTCCTCAATCAAGTTTGCAGTGAGTTAAGTATTTTCCGTCAGGTACAATCAGGGGCAAGCATATATCCTGATTTACCTCCATCCTATATCCAATCAGGGGCAAGAGTGCATCCTAATGTATTTCCTGTTTGTGAACCTCCCACTCAATGTGACACAGTGCTGAAGGTTCAAACAGACTGGGTTAGGCAGGTGAAAACACGTGACTTGTCATCTCCCATAAACAACAGCTCCCAGCATTTCAGGAACTATCAGTCCTTGGACAAGGGGCTTGTAGATCAGAGGCATTCTTGTTTCAAGGACTTCTAAGGCATAGTAATTAAACTTAAAATGTAACTTGGCTCTCAGAACAACATCTTTCCTCACAATTGTTGATTTTCTTTAATATCAAGTCAGGATTTATAGATTCTTAGTCACACTACAAGAAAAATTGTCAGTCAGTTAAAGCATTTATCAGCCAGGCTTGCTTCGTGCTTTTCCTGGAAAGCTGTTTTCCTGACAGGTGCCCTCCGGTGCCCTCCAGTGACCTGGCCGAAAGCCTTGGCTGTGTTTGGGAGACAGAGGAGGACATCTTGAAGCTCACAGTCCTCCTCCTTCCTTCCTGTTGGCTCCTCTCTCCTTGTTTTGATTTTCCCACGTGGATCATAGTAGCACGTGCTTATAAGCACATTTTTCAGAAGTGAAATTCTAACCGCTTAAAGAACACTGTGTTTTGAACTTTCTGCTGAAGTGTATTGCACGCAGTAGAGATTATCTGTACCATAAACAAATTTTCAGAAATCTAGTGTCCCAGGTAAAGAGCACATAGACTAGAAAAAGAACTGTCCCCAGAGGCTGCAGAACTGCCCTCCTCTCTTCTCCTATGTATCACTCTTTCAAATCAGGAAGGCTCACAGTTGTGAAGTTAAATAACTTTGCTTGACATTCTCTGCTTTAGTGATGGGTATAGGTGTGTGGGGGAGGGGGCTTCTTTCACTTACTGAACTGCAAGACTCATCTCTATATATTGCTTATTTGTGGTTCAGAAGATCAACCCCAGGATTTCTTACATGCTTGAAGAAACAGTCAGACACTGGGTGTCACCCCCTCTCTCCTGTTGCTTTTAGTTTTAAAATGGGTCTCCTGCAGCTGTCTAAACTGACTTTGAGTTTTACTTGGTAGTCCATAAGGCTTTGAAGCTGTCACACCTTTGCCTCTTTCTTCTCCTGAATATTCGGGACGATAGATCTATCATCATCCATATTGTTCTTATCACTATTACCAAAAACATTCTACTGTTTGAATACACTGCACACTGAATCTTCCATACTGCAGATGACTTGCTTTTATTTATTCATTCATTCATTTAATTACAGGGGATCAAATCCAGGGCCTCATGCGCACCAGCGAGGTGCTCTGGTGCCACTAAGCCCCATCCTCAGCACGTCAGATTCTTAAAAATGTATTGCCTTTATTTTTATTATAATATAATTACATCATTTCTCCCCTTCCTTTTCTCTTTCTCAACTCTTCCATATACCTCTTTGCTCTCTTTCAAATTCATGGTATTTTTTCTCTTTAATTGATTGTTGACCTGGAACTCACTGTGTAGGCCAGGCTAGACTCAAACTCTTGGTATGTAGGCCAGGCTGGACTCAAATTCTTGATCCTTCATCAGTCTCTTGGATCCTGAGACTACAGAGACCGTTCCTTTTTATAGGCTGATTTTCTCAGTTATTTTGACAGCATGACAAAATGTTGACCAACACATATTAAATATTTTTGTCTCTTTCCTGTTGGTGATAACACATTGTATATTCAGCTCCCATTTCACTGATAACTTATGAAATTGGCCATCCTTGAATAAATTTTGTATTTACTTATATAACTTCATTTGTACTTTCTATGTGTTTAACATGGGTGTTTCCAAGTTATATATTCTAGGTTTCAGTCCCTGTTACATATATGTAGCTTCTTATACCCGTTATCATTTATAAATGTGTGTCAACCAAGGCCAGTCCTACAAGGGGCACTTATTGTGCCCTAGGTAAGTCTGAAGAAGTTCTTCTTTGGATTGCTTTAAAAGTTGTAGTTCTATCCTCTGGATTGGAATATGAAATTGATTTCAAATTGTTTTTTTGGCATAGTGTGAGGTAGGGCTCAATATTATTAAAATTTTCTACACATATATCCAATTACCTCAGCATCTTACGGATTCCATCTTTGTTTTCCTGTTGTTCTGTAGTGTCAAACACGCACAACCCACTGTAATTGCTGGATTGAAAAAGCAGCAGAAAGTGAGTTGAACTCGCACACATTAATTGTTCTCTGCTTCCTGGGGCTTCACATGCATCATGAACAGCTGCCCCCGACACCTGTGCCATAACTTTCCTGCCACGATTGACTTCACCTTCTACATGGGAACCAAAATAAGCGCTTCCTTCCTTAAGTAGCCTTTTGTCAGGCATATTGTCATGAACTAAACAGGAAATTCATACTTAGAATGGAGGCTGGGGCTGTGATAAATGTAACCATGCAGTTCCTAGGCCACTGAAACAGGCTTGTGGAAGAAATGTGGAACAGTTTGGTACTTTGAGCCAGGAAACCCCTGGCATGCTAGAAACAGAGCTTAGTGGGCATCCTGGAGGGAGCTTGGAAGACAGAAATACTGTGAGAAGTGTGGACAGTGGAGGCCTAGCCCATGATGACTGAGAAGGGAATAAAGACTCAGGAACTATACTAGGGCCATTTAGTTATCGTTGTTTTAAATAATCTGCCCATGTGTGTCTGTGTCCTAAGAAGCTGATTGTGGTTGAGTTTAATGGTAATGGACCAATTAGTTTGGCAGAGGAAATTTCAAAGCAGAATTGCTGTACATGGTTATGTTCCCTTCTCTCATCCAGATCCACAGTGAGAAAGAGCAAGGGGTGGATCAGAAGGAAAAGAAAAATGTGAAGTTTGGTGAAGAAGCTGTATGTGTGGAGGACAGTTGGTCCTGGAAAGATGCTGGCTGTTCTGGGAATGCAAGAATTGGAGGTACAGAACAATTCAAACATTTGGAATCTAGGTGATTCTACCATTAACCACAGATATCAGATACACAATTGAAGAATTCAGTGTTTATTGAGCTTGTTTTGGCCTTTCTTTAGTCCAGTCTTTTCCTATGATACAACTGTTCCTCACCTTGAAATGGAAATGTTTCCACTGTCCCATTTTATATGGAAATATGTCACATGTTTTTGATGTTTTGGGTACTCACAGTTAAGAGATTGCCTGAATGTCAGAAGAGATCCAGCAATTATGCTTTTGCACAATGTTGGAACTGTCCGGGGCACTGGAAACATTAGATTTAGACTGAATGTATTTTGCATTGTGAGATGGACATAAGAGGTGAAAGGTTATGACTTAAATACAATATGTTTTCCCATAAGGATGACAAGGAATGGAAGTGTGAGGGTCTATATTGCTTGTCAACTTCATAGGAT
>LOJH01009128.1:1891-21779 GCA_001685095.1 Ellobius talpinus
TTATTAATTTACACAATAAACAAAACTTAAGCCATGTTTGCACAAACTGGATGACTTTAGAAGAAACATTGTCAGATAATAGCATACCTTTCTAAGTATGAGAGCACCCTAAGGTAGAGCCTCCTCTGTAATCAAAGTAGAGTTTGATCCCTTTTTCGCAAGTCCTCTGACTTTAATCTCATTTATAAAGCATATTATGGAACTTGGAGGCTGGTGTAAAGGTTAAGTCTTTGAGGCCAGACTAAATCACAATTTCAGAAGTTTCAGTCTACCATTCATAATGAGTTGCAGATCTTTCAGCGCTATAGAGTTTCAAAACCCAAACCCAAACAAACCAAAATATAAAGATCACCATAGTATATGAATTCTACTTGGTCTTAATAATAAAGACCGGAGTCAGATATTAGGGGGTGAATGTTGAAAGATGAGAGAAGCAGAGCATCCAGTCACTAGTTCTTACCTCTCCGAAATCCTCAAACCGTAAGCCGTCAGACTGAATACTGTAGGCTGCTGTCTCCTTCCACTTTTATTCTTCTATCTGCCCAGCATTTGATGTTAGCTTGATGTGGGGGGAAAACAGGCTAGCTAAAAGATAGAACAATTTTATTTTTATTTGTTATAAGGGGAAACTCATGAAACAGGATCGAGAACTCCAAGCTCGGCTGTACTGCAAGGGAACCACAGAGAGAGCACCTGAACCTAGCGCCATTTTACTCTGGGTCCCAGAAAACCACGCCCTAAATGGGTCCCACCTCCTAAAGATAATTGGTTGGCAAAGATTTCCCATCACTTATCCATATTCCTTCCTGTTTCCACCTCCCTAGTGTGGGGTTTAAAGCAATGCAACTCTCAAATACTGGGATTAAAGGTATGAGCCACCACTACCTGGTTCTGTTTCTCTTTGAAACTGGATCAGTCTCACGTAGCCCAGGGTGGCCTTGAACTCACAAAGATCCATCTGCTTCTGCCTCCTGAGTGCTGGGATTAAAGATGTGTGCCACCCTTGTCTGGCCTCTATGGCTGACTAGTGACTTAGCTTTGCCCTCTGATCCTCAGGCAAGCTTTATTTGTTATAGCACAGACAAAATATCACCACAGGTCCCTGTTTCAAATAATCTGCCTATAATCTCAACGTCATCTGCTCTGGAGATAATGACAGGTTTACTTTGTTTATCGGTGCCTTTCTGCCCAGCACCTGATGGCCCTCACTAGTTTTTCCATGTTCTCTAAACTGTTACTCTTTCCCCTAGAAAACTCTTCATGTGAAAGTGACAGAACCTGCTATTATCACTCTTTCCCAAGTACTTTTTCTAAAATCCTCTTCTGATTCCAGTTGAGTTTTTCATATACATTGAAAATCTTTTAGGCGTATGTAATCTAAAGAACACTTAATAATTTAGTATTTCAGAGGATCGATTATTACATTAAGTATCTAATATTAATGCAATGAGGAGGAGTTAATTTTATATGCTACAAATACTTAAATATTTTTCCTGCCTTAAGTAGTAATGAATTTCATTGTCTTTTTTCAGAAACTCAGGTTCCACCTAAACAAGCATGTCTCAGTCAGCAGACGAATCAACTTGACAGACCACTTTGCATTTTTGCTACGGCGGTAGCCATTATACTGGGAGTTTTCCATTTTATTTTCACATTGATAAATTGAAGAGTCACACGCAATGGGGGTTACTGTGTAAACAAATGCCTCATGACTTTCTTAAAATATGAATTGAGTTTGTTCTTCCTGTACTTCGAAAAACACCATATTAAGTTTCATTTAGGTGCAAACCTACATACTTTTGTTGTGTTATCTAGTTTTATGTCAACTTGACACAATCTAGAGTAATTTTTGAAGAAAAAAAAACCTCTAGTGCAAAATTCTCCACACCATATTGGCCTGTGGGCAAGCCTGTGATGCATTTTCTGGATTGATGATTGATGAAGAAGGGCCCAGCTCAATGTAGGTGGTGCCACCTCTGGGTTTGTGTCCCTGGGTACTAAAAGAAAGCAGGCTGAGCAAGTCATAAGGAGCCAGCCAGTAAACAGGCCTTCTCCACGGTCATTGCATCAGCTACCTCCTGTTTCCTGCTGTTTGAGTTCCTTTTCTGACTTCCCTTCATGATTTACTGTGATGTGAAGCTGTAACCTGAGATAAACCCTTTCCTCCTCAAGTTGCTTTTGGGTATGTGTTCCATCACAGCAATAGAAACCTTTACTGATGTATATGTCAATCAAATAGTATGCCATTTACAGAATCAAAGGTTCTATTTTTATTTAAAAGTTTCCAAATTTTATTTTTACCTGAAAGTTTTAATAGAGAATAGGAAATTAATAATTAAAAAGTCACTTCTGATATATGTAGATGGAAGTTTCTGTCCTGCCTGGTACCACAGCTGTTAAGTCTCAAAGAAACACACAGAGGCTGATAATAATTATGAGCTGTTTGGCCTATTAGCTCAGGTTTATTATTAACTAGCTCTTATAACTTAAACTAACACACAGTTCTTTTCTGTGTTTAGCCATATGACTTGGTACCCTTTCTCCTTAAGTCATTCTTATCTTGCTTCTTCACGTCTGGATTAAAATTATATCTCTACCTTTCCTTTTCCCAGAATTCTCCTAGTCTGGTCGTCCCGCCTATCCTTCCTGGCTGACTAACAGCCAATCAGCATTATATTAAACCAATATGAGTGACAAATTTTTACAGTGCACAAGAGCATTCTCTCACACCAGATATACTCTTGAGTAAATTATTTCATGTGTTCAATGATTTGCATATTCATTTTATTTTTAATAAATATTCATATAACAGTCAACATTAATTTTGCTCCACCAGTTTAGTAAGAGACTTACTAGATTATTAGATGGCTGCACTTCCATGACAGTAACCACTTGTGTGAAAGGGATGAATGACAGTGCCCGGGACTGAGCAACTTCTACAAAATTATTGAGTTCATTTCCTATAATAAAGGAAGCAGTCTATGTTACCTGTTTTTTTTTTTTTAGAAAAGACAGGGTGTTTTTTCATTATACTTAACTTCAATGTACTAAAGGTTGTTTTTTTATGAAAAATGGGTTGGAGGACATGATTTTCAGCTGTAGGTAACACTTAAACTATATATCATCTGGTCTGTCCTGGTATTTCAGCTTATAGCTGCTGAATTAGCAGAGGTATAAGACAAGTCCAGGTTGGAAAAGTGACAGCTGGCTGGTATGTCCAGAACTGAAGCTGTCAAGCTGCAAGAAATCTACACATCCTTTAAAAGAGTACCTTGGTTTCAAACGCCTTTTGCCTGCACCCACATACACACTTATGACTCTGCAGCTCCACTATCCAAGAAATTTGTGTCCTTAAATAGCAGCACAAATGATATAGATGTAGATATTTGGGATATCCTTCTATAACTCATTAACTCAACGGATTTTGTGTGTTTTAAATGCATTAAAATCCATGTTAGTATAATATACAAACACAAAATTGCAATCATTCGTTTCCTTGTGACAAGGGTGATACTATATTACAATCATCCTGTACTAGTTCCTAAGAATTGACTTAAATTATTAGAAGCCTCTGAAACATAGTCCATCTTTAAGCAACGATATTAAAATAATTGCATAAACTTATATTGAAATGATTTTGAATAAATGTATATGTTAAATTTATATACTATCCTTACATGTTGATAAGATCAGTGCTCTTATGAACTTTTATATTGTATCTGTGTAGTAGGAATGCAGCACACATGTCTTCAATTCTTCTTTCAGTGACATAATACTATTAGTTTAAAATTGGCCTTGTGGTGTAGTTTATACCACATGACTCAACAAATGCAACCAACTGGGGCTCTCCCCACAGAAGACCAAGTTTGAATGATTTTTCATACACTACTTCTAGTGGGGAGTGCAAGGATTGTCAATCTGTTAGCTTCTCTCTCAGTTCTCTTAGTAGACTCTAAGACACCTTCACAGGATAACTATATTGTGTGCGTTTTGTGGTTTCGCTTTATTTTATGAGCATTAGTGTTTTTCTTGCATGTATGTTTGTATGAGGGTGTTAAGTCTCCTGGAACAGGCATTACAGACAGACAGACAGTTGTGAGCTGCCCTGTAGGTCCATTAAATTGTGAAGAGAAATCAAGAGGAAGGAATGAAGAGGACTGGGGAGTTCAGGATCATGAGTACATGAATCCTAGAAACATAGTAGTAAAAGTAGAAATGTTTAGGATGGAAACGTCAACCTTTGGTAGACTTGGGTCTACCAAGTGTAAAACCATGAACCAAATCTTGAGCAGCAAGAAATAAAAACAAAGGAATAAGAATCTTCCCACGTTTCTCTTGTTTCATCTTCTGCGATGTCTTTCCTCAGCATCCTATACAGGAACACGATTAGTCACACTAATATACTTACATATCCGTGCCCCCAAACTGACACTCCATCTTCATTTTTAGGGAGTGGGAAACACTTCTGTGAAATAAAAAAAAATTCTTACATAATAAAATTCACTTGGCGTTAACTTCAGCAAGTAAATTTATAGGTGTTTTCCCTGCCTACTGTTTCTACCTTGTACCTTATATTTAACACTAACATATAATTTTCTTTGTCTATGAGGTAGAATTGCTCAGTGCCTTTAACAATATGTTTATAATAAGTATGAATAATTTCACCAGCAACAGATTATTTTAGTTGTAAAAATAAAATAATTTGAATTTTTATCATCTTGTACGGAATAAATGTTATTTCTTATGTGACCCAAGCTATATTATTTTACATGATGTGTACATTTTTGGCTGTCATCTGAATATGTATTCATTCATTCATTCATTCATTCACTCATTTCATTTCATTTCATTTCATTTGTTCACTTGTTCAACAATTCATTATTATGTACATAGTATTAACAATTAGATGATTGAATCCCATACCACAGCTTATAATGAAATAGCCTGAAATTTAGATAATTGAAATGAACTAGCTATAATGTAGTAACATAATCAAAATAGACTAATCTATACTTTTATTATTTTGATTATGTATAAGGAGAGGAAATATTTCCCGTTGGAAGATTCACTTAAAAATAACAAAATTCTTTGTATCAAGATTGTATATAGAGGACTAAAAAAAAGGAGTAATTGTCAATGTTTGTCCACTTCAAGATATAATGTCATCAAGTTCTTAACAAATTCTAAAACTATTTTTGCCTAAGACATCAAGCAGTCTAAGATCCAAATTGTGGTATTATGTAAAACATTAAACTTTGTTATTATATTCGATACACATATTTCTACAACAGTTTTTCTAGAATTCATTTTTTATTGATTTTTATTGAGCTCTACACTTTTCTCTGCTCCCCTTCCTGCCTCTCCCCTCCCCTTCAACCCTCTCCCAAGGATTCATTTTTAAGTTTAGAGTAGTTACCCCTATGGTTGAGGGCATGGATGTCAAGAACTTTAGGACAGGATGCAACGTTACTCAGTGATGTACACAGAAGTCAGATGTTACCATGAAGAAAACATCCTATTCTGTGACACGTTGGTCTTGTGAGAAGCTGACATTGATGGGAAGAAATGGTATTTAGACAAAGGGAAAAGCATCTCTCACGCTATCATATCACATTGGCTTCAAACTATATAAACAGTTTTGCTAGTATACTATCCTTAGAAAATATAGTTCTCAATATGCCACTTGTGTTTTGAATGAGAAGTCTTAAGTGACTGCATAGTGCACAAAACACTATTTGTCATAATAATTACATTATTAAAAAGTTTATGATTATTGCAATTTATATATAAATATACACACGCATATATATATACACATGTGAGCCTTTAAAATAGACAATAAAGCCTAGAAGAGATATAAGAAACCACATTCTCTTTTTATCCCACACCCACAATCAGCAAGCCTTGACCTGCGATACAGAGAATTCTGTTCATTGACGCAGTAGGTGTGTGCTCTGTGCTTTTATAAATGACTGCAGATGCACTTCAGTGCTTTAGTTTTGATGGAGTGATTATTAAGTAACCTCCCCACAATAATGCTTAAGTGTGTATTAACTTGGCCTAAATTTTCAAATGCATGATACTTGTACAAAATCTTTTTAAACTTAAAAATGTTGGGTGGATCATCTAACTAACATTAAGAATTTTTCTCATTATGTTTTTCTCAGTTTAGAATCTCCAGTATCTCACACGCAATTAAAACAAACCGAATATTAAGATTTTTACCTTGGAACCAACCAAACCTTTTTTCCCCTTAGTAGAACATAAGATATTTGCCAAAATACTTAGAAAATTGTGATTCTCTGGTCATAAACTGATGTTTGCATTTCTTTGTGTTTCTATCTTCAGACTCCTATTCAAACTGCTCTGAAGACAGAATATTTTTTTAAAAAAAACAGGTGTTTTTGTCACACGTATGTCTAACTTTTAGAATTTATGTTCAGAGTTGCATTTCTTTATAACCATTGAAATTTTATCATAATTATTTCTCCAGGGGCTATAAGTAATATTAGTTTGTGAAAATTGTAAGGCATATCTCTGATTACTTGAAAATGTCAAGCCCCCTTTCCTTCTATCAATGCTTTTCTACAAGTTAAATATTCTTAGCTTCCACAAATATTTCTGTGTACTTGTCAGCTCCTTTCTTGATATGTCCTCCTCCCCTGCACAGTTAAGAGATCTCCTGTGACTCCTAGACAGGCCCTAAGGGCTCCTTCCTCATTTAAATACTTCATTATTATTCACATAACCTACTATTGAATTGATGGTGAGAGTGGACACATTATCTTACCCTACAAAATTTCTAAAGTGTTCAAGAATGATTCTGACAGGTTCCAAGTCCTTTACTGTATTTATGTCAAGCTTTATCATACATTCACCATCTCTTTATGGATCTTTGTGACATATTGTGTTACAGTAAGCCCATTGGCATACCCTCTCATGGTCCCTGGGAGCTCGTAAGGACTCGTGCAGCAGCAGTCTAAGATGGGATGATAGCAGTCCTAATATTTCAGGCAATGGATAAGCTGCTAACTTCTGGCTCAGCCCTTTGATGCACTGTACAATGCTGTTCCTTCACGTACAAGTTGCCGTGAGGAGTCTCACTAAAATCCTTATATTTCTTGTTTTCTTTAGCTTCACTCCCAAGAACTGATATATCTATAAACATTATCTTCATAATATTTTCATTCTAAATTCTCATAAATATTTTCAATCAAATCATTTCACTTGTTTATTAGGTTTCTTTATTTCTGATCTTTTTTCAAATTGAACTCTGTAGCTGACTGTGTGCCTCATTGTATCAGCATCTTCAAGGATATTTTCATTTTGTTTATTTATTTTGTAAGAACATCCTCATTTATCTATTATTAACCCTGTATATTGCTTTGCCTGAAGTCAAACTAGCTGAGTGCATGAGGTAAACATCAACAATAAACAAATATTTTCTAGAGGACCCCAAAGAAGCCACTGAACCTTCCATTGCTTTAACATTTCCATTTTTCTTCATAGCAAATCAGATAGTAATCCAAAGTAGCTCTGTTCTTGCATATATTTTTCTATGCCATTCATGTAAATAATCCAAGCATTCATTCTCCATCACATCAAAATTTATGTTTTATCATATGAAAGAAAAAAACCAAGCAGTATGTAATGATGTGAGTATTCTGACCTATTTCACTTCATCCACACTACAAACACATCACACATCATTTCATGCAGGTGTCCTTAAAGTTTATGTGAGGGAATTATTCCAATAATTATTTCAAGTTTCCATTGCACCTGAAGAAGCCCTGAAGTCTCAACATCAATGAACTGGCAAACGCACAGCAAAGTGAAATGAGGAGTCGGCTTCCAGGTTCACTTACTGTTTTTTTCTCCTGACCCAAACCTGCTCTCAGCTAAAACTCTGACTGAATGTTTATTGCAAATCCTCTCAATAGAGAATACTTTCAGTTGTCAAACCAAAAGCACAGCACAGACACGAAAGTAGTTTCTTTCCCATCTTTAGAGTGTTAAAATGTACTTACCCATCAGCTTTTATACCTCTTGAAATCTCAAATACTACACAAGTCCTGCCCAGATGTTTTATACAAATCAAAGACAATGATATCAAATCACTACTCTCCAGAACAACTGCTTAGAGTAATATACTTAAATTAACCAAAAACACAGCTCAGTTTCTGGTTTTGAAGACCACATAAGAAAGGTAGGTGCATAAAAATCACTCAGCAACCTTGAGGCATATCTGGAGCCCATAAGCCTTTTCTCTCCCTAAACTTCTGGTTATTTTTTTCTCTGTGCAGAGAAAAATCACAGCTACATACATGTGTTCACACACATGTTCATGTCACACAGACACACACACACACAAACACACTGGCTTGGTCTTGCCTTTAACAGCTATCTCTCTAGAGGACACAATGGTTTTATTCATAGTGACTGATTTAAGGCTCAAGCCCCTGATAGTCAAATAGTCTGTTCCTCCTTTCCGTTTTCTTTCTTATTCATATATTCATTTCTTATTTATACAAGGCAAATTCATGTAACAAAGCGAGAGTCACATAACTTTTGTTTGGCGAACCTTTTTCAAATGAGGAAGGATGCCCTCTAGATAGCCAATTTCCATTCTTTTTATTCTAATGCTAATGATGTTATTTAAAGTTATTGGATGCACAGCATCAAATGACATTATTTCAAATGACTTCACGACACAGAGGGAACATTGCAGAAGGAATATCAAATAGAGGTTCTCAAGTGTTTCAACCTTTAAAATGCAAAGGGAGAAATGCCATTGCTATTGATAATTTGGTTATCTAATGCCTGCCCATCATGTCTTTTTGAATTTAGCCCAGTAACTTATAATTAAAAGGATGATTATCCCTGCTGGATATGGGCACAGATTCACATTATTTCCTTGGAATCCTGTCTGCTGTCTGGCTTTAATGAAAATTTAAACCTCTTAAAATGACATGTGGTACCTGGGTATATTTTTCTTTTGTCTGAGCAGAGTTGCAAGGGAAAAGGACTCCAAGTTGGGGGGGGCTTATCTTTCTATCACTCATTTTCTTTTGGGGAGAATTTCAAAGCATTAAAGCATATAAAGCGATGAGATTCTTAACCCAGTTGTGAAGAAATGAAATTTCTATGCTTTCTTTGCTTTTAGAAAAGATGAGGTTATCTTTTGTTATAATTGGAAGTTTCAAACTTTTATTAAGAGTTGCTGGTTTTTTATTTTACCTGCTACTCTTCCCATGTGTTTACTAAAGTCTGTCTTATTATAGAGTGTAACACAGTCCTTTATTGTATTAGCCTTTACATTTGGTTCCGTAAACTATCCTCACTCATTTTTGTACATTGACCAAACAAGGGACCAAGAAATTTAAAAATTCTTACTAGCACCATTTATTAGGTTGCATCCCTTTCTTTTCAATTATTTAGTATCTTTGTATAAAATCAGTTGACCAAATAGATTCGTTTATTTCTGTGTTTTATGTTCTTCCACTGGTCTACTTGTTTTTTCCTATGCGAATACCGACTTGTCTTGTTTCCTACACGATATAATCAGGTAATTCAGAATCAACATCCAGAATGTGAGAATACAAAATCATCAAAAATGTGAAACTGCTTGAATACTGGTGTTATGTCCCAAACAACAAAAACAAGAAATTACATGTCTTAAGTGTTGGGTCAATATTCAGGAAAATCAAAATATTATTAAAGTTTGCCTTCAAGAAATGTGTGTAATACACAAGCTGAATTTTGAATGAAATTTGTACTTAGGTTTGTAACCCAACCCTAATGTTTCTCATTATGTATGGTGAAAGATTTCAAACTTTGTTTTAAAAATGCTTAAAGATCCCTGACAGAGCAGCCGCGAGACCTAGCGGCTTCCACTTGCAGCAGGGCGGGCTGGTGGGCAGGCGACAGTAAGTCCGGGCGGGCGCGTGGGTGGGAGACACGTGGGCAGACACATCGTACAGAATAGAATTGGATATTTATTACTTAAAGAAGGGGGGAAGGAAAGGAGAGAGAGAAAAAAAGGGAAGAGAGAAGAAGAGAAAGAGGGACAGGGAGGGGCCCCAAGAGAGAGACACTGGGCGCCTAGAGCCTAGAGAGAACAGAGATCCAAGATGGCCGGGGGAGGGCAGAATCGCCGGGAGTGGGCGTGGCTTGACTCTTAAAGAGACAAAAACCATAACACTTTGTAAAGACAAAAAAAGCACAATGCAACAAAAACTCTTAATCTAAAAGAAATCCCATTTTCAAACCCTTCCAATAAAAGGTCTCAGTTGTACTAATCCTACAGCACTTTTCTTTCTCTCGAGCTTTAGCATCACTACTAATGCTACATTGTGATCCATTATTCTCCGTGACAATAAAATGAAGCACATATTAACTATTGAGAGAAAGTAGAAAAACAGCAAATATTATCAGTGTAGTTATGCTTGAGATATTTCATATTTTCATTTATCTGTTTGTTTGTTGTGTGTATATATACATAAAAGGCAAGGGGAGGCACTGGGTATCTTGGTCTTTATCTCATCCTCTGCATGTTTCCTAGAGACAGGAGGTCTCATTGACTCTTGAGCCGGGCTTATTAGCAAGGCTCACTTATCAATTTATGTAATGTATATACTTGATGTTTGATGCAGGACAGCTAACAAAGCACATAGTTAAATTTACTAAGCTCGTAGATAAATACAACATGTTTTTTAGAAATCTATTTGTTTCTATATTTTAAGTTAATGTTGTAATATTTAAAGCTGGCATATGGTGTTTGTGTCTAGGTAAAGCTACACGAATCCTGCTCAGAGAGTGTTGCAATGTGATTCACTCACTGGTGATAAATATCTCAATTACATATATTCTGCTTCTCTTGCATAAAATAATGACTACAGTCCAATGACTTTGTAAATAAATAATTAATGACAGAGCATTCTTGTTACCATGTATATGACTTTTCAGAAAAGTAAAACATGGAAAGAAGTGAAACACTTCTCTTCTTTCTTTTCTTTCTTCTGCAGGGGGAGGAGAGTGCAGGTTCTTTTTACTCTGTGGTCGTGACTGATGCATCTTGATATGTAGACAAGACTGGGCAAGAACTCAGAGATCTGCCTGCCACTTCTTATTGAGGGATGATGACACTAGAGGATGTGTATCACCATACCCAGCCAGGAGTGAAATATTTCAAGTCCATTTAAGATAAGGAAACAAGCCAGGTGGTGGTGACACACACAGTTAATTCCAGATTTGAATTGCAGATCTCTGAGTTCAAGGCCAGTCTGGTAAACAAAGTGAGCTAGCTCCAGAACAGCCAAGGCTAGTGAAAACAAAAGAAAAACAAAAACAATCAACAAACAAACAAAAAAAGATAAACAAACATAAAAATCAGAGATATTAGTGGTCGTATTTGCATACATTTTATGGCTCTATTTCTTGGAGCTGCAGACATGAACAAATGTAAAATAGCCATGAATTTGAAAAGTGCTGATTGAACTCCGGAGCTCACCTTAGAGCTTAGCTCAAACCAGGGACTGGAGGGCAATTAGCATTTGGATGGAGATGCTCATCATTCTCAGAGCTGACTGTTTTGAAAGGAACTGAATGTCTGCTAATCTTATTTAGCCTTGAATAAAATCCAGCAGAAAAAATGTTGTTGTGTATTCTCCACCTTAGAGTTGAAAAAACCACTGTAAGAAAGAAAAGCCATGAACTGGCTTTTCAGTGTCTTTCTGTTGCATCATTTTGTCTGTCTTCAAACTCAAACAAAGATGAGCACACTGTACCTACCTTCCTTCCCTGTCTCAATCCTTAATATATCTGAACTAAGCATTTTAAAATTGCTAAGGAGGCCACAGATGATAGGTAACTTGGTCTAGTTAACATAAGTGAGTTCACACAGCAGAGCTAACAATGGAGATATAACTACAGTCAATAAAGCATGCATAAAAATTGCACCTCTTTTAGTTTTATACAGTCTTCTCTTGTGTAATTACATTATCCAGTATTCTTGATATACGAGCATTTAAAAGCACCAGGAAGACAGTCATTGCAAATATCATCATTTGGTGAATGGTAACCTCTGACCTAATGGAAAGTCTGGTGTGCCTTTAGTCTTAAAACTTGGGAAGCAGAGGCAAGTGGTTCCCTGTGAGGTCAAGGTCAACCTGGTCTAATAGGTAGCAGTTCTAAGCTAGCCAAGACTACATAATTAGACCCTGCCCCTCCTACAAAGGAATGAAAAGCATTTGTTCACACTTATTATCCAGCTCAGATTCTATCCCCTGGGCGTTCCTGCAGAGCCGAAGGGTAGAGAGGTATGAGGAGGCGTAAAGGCGGTACATGAAAACCTGCTGTGTGTTTAGCAAGAATGCCTGTACAAGGTTCAGCTGACCTGGTGTGATCTGAAAAATTCAAAGTAGCCCCACAACTGTTCCATGAAATCAATTAAATAAAACTAGTGTCATGACCTTAATCAAAGAAATCACATGCTCTTCCCAGTTCGGAAGGCAGGTGGCTTTTTAGAGGCAGGAGTTTGTCTCCTTGTTAAAGGAGGCTGAACCAAAAGCTCCTTTAGGCCCAATGACCCTGGGTCTTGAGAATGAGAAAGGGAAGAGCTAGGACTGGAAAAGTTCCTCGTATATATTGAGAGAGAAGAAAAGCACCTTGAAGGTGTCCTTCTCTTTCTTTCACGTGGAGATCTGGGTCTTAGTGTTCTGCGTATAGACCCCAGGATAGACTCCATCTATGTAAAGAAGATTGGGCTAGGAATACAATGCAGATATTCACCAGAATATGGCTTGCCAGAAGGACCCGAACACTTATCTGCACCTTCTTTCAGAGCCTCAAGAGAGACTGAAATCTCATTATGTCTGGTGAGGAAGTACAGATGCCTAAATGGGTTCTGGTTCAGCAATTGTGTGTGATTCCTCCTGGAAAATCACACCATTGATTTTTAGCTATCTTAAGTGTGAAGTAGTCCTGGAGATCTTTAGTAATAGTAACAATCCAAACTTCTTGGAACTTTCCCAGAGATAGAAAGACATTGAAGAGGTTTAAGGAGATTAAGGTCTAGCCCATTGTCCACAGTAGCAGGAAAACACAGTACCTGAAAGTTCAAGAGAAGAAGAGAGACTTAAAACTTTGACTTAGAAAAGTCTTAGTAGATCATGTCTTAGTAGATTTGCTAACCAGGAATTTGCATTAACAATCAACAAGTTTTAGATTTAGTGAAATTTCCAATGGGGAAAGCAGGAAGCCCGTGATTAACTGTGTTCTAAGTTGTATTTAGGACAAAATGAGTTAGTATGGGGAATACAACTAGCACATCATTTAAAATACAGTATTTGTTCACACAGTGTGCTTACTGCCTTCCCATAAACATGGAAGGGTTCATGGAAACATCATTCTATTTTATAGCAAGGTACTTTCCTAGAGTACTGAATCTTATGGATTCATACAAAAGGAAACTTTGCTCCATTGTGGTGGATAAAAACCAAATGAATATGAGTAATAGCATCTTATGGCCAGCATCAGCATCCATAACCATTTCCTAAAATGATTAAGCATGTAATTTTTTTAAAAAAATATATGGTACAGATTCTGATGTATTTATTTGTCTTAGTAATATGGTTTCTAGTCTTTCATATATTATTTTTTGTTGCAATGGGAAAAATGCCCAAACCTGTCTTTCATTAGAGTAAAACATTTAACTTTTTAATGTAATTATTAAAATAATAAGATTGCTTGTTTTTAGATCCTAAAAGCAAAGTCAATTACTTAATATTCACTGGGTGGCCTGAATTATGGAATTAGTTCAATAGCAGCTATGGTTCTGGTGTGTATGTGAGTTGAGACAATGTAGACAAGGTTCTCATTTGTAATTTCTGCATTCATGAACATGGTGAAGAATTCTTTTATGTAGTTCTATCCCACTTTGACACATCACATTTTGAAGCCCAACTGCTGATCTGAGAGATGAACAAATTATCAGTAGAATATTCAGATATTGCACAAAGGAGCACACTCATGAACAGTTGAACTCTGAGAGTATTCATCCCAACTGCCAACAAAGAAGACACTTTGAACATTCTGTCATGTGATATAGTGTACCATATGAACCAAATGACCTCATCAAGTCAAGTTCATATAGGGTACCACATGAACCAAATGACCTAAAGAGCTGAAGTCAGTCAAACTTCAGAAAAACAGGGAACAATACAGTTGTACTTTTGAGTAACTGAGTTTTAGGATGGTTTATTGTATCCTTGGTTAGTAACATATGTCCTTGCAAAACATTCATTTCCCATGTCATCATCATAGGAAGACTATCTGGGGCTCTGTTATGGCTACAAAGAAGCCTAAGGGATTGTGCTTGACAGATTACTCTTTTATCAGCTAAAATCCAAATTACTTCCTGCATAATAAGCTTGCTTGAACGATAAAATTATTGAAAATTTAGTTTGTTTTTCAAAGGAGCATTTCTTGGGCTCAATTTCCTCACAGAAAAAAACAACTTAGACCAGTTACATATATATTACTGATACTTTATGAAAATCTTGCTTCAATGTCCAGTCTAAACTCTGCTTTTAGTACTTTTCAGATTTGTAAGGGCCTCAAGGTTTTTGCACACTCTGCCAGCAAATTATTCTGTCCAGAAAACACCTGAGTTTACAAGGTTTATCACTTCTGATTCAGTTAATACGGAAGCCACTGTGAATGGTTCAGAAGCAAAGTGGCAACTGGCCAGTTTCATCATGTTTATTATCCTCTGGCTTCTGGGAGGATAACACAAGTCTCCTTGTAGGCGCTTGAAGTCATCTTCAGTGTCTGGCATACAAGGAGATCCTTAAGACGTGGTTATTAAAGATAGTAGGAGAGTACCAGAGACTTCTTGAACTCTTGAGATTTGAATTACTTTTCTTCTCTGTGGTCACTGTTGAAATATCTTCTTCTGCTTAAAGATAGTGATGCCCCAGAATATCCATACTGTATACAGAAATTGCCTATACACTTCTAATCAGGATCCAACTCCTTGACAGCTCCAAGTAACATTTCCTTCAATGTCAGTAACTGTAATACAGTTACTGAAGCAGGACTGCTTTCCTCCTTGTCTGCTTCTCCTTTGAATCCATAAATATCTACAGGTTTGAGTCATATCATTCCCCCATGTTAAAAATGTTCCTTCTTGCGTAGCAGCTTGAAAACTCTTATAGTTATGCACCTTCTTCCTTACGATCTACAGTACTGTCAAATCTCAAGGAAACCACACTGAATATGGGCTTTAATCTGCAAGTCCAGGGTAAGTTGGTAAGTGTCAGAGAAACTCATACACAGCACATCATTCTCACTAACTGAGTGGAGGAGGAATGGTATAAGCGTGTTATATACATATAAGTCTCGGTCTCTTTGCCCTGCAACTGTGGGGATAATTAGACAATCAACTTCCAATGTCTGAAGACATGATAATATTCAGTTCTATTTACCTATTACCATGGTGGTTAAATAAGGGCAGAAGAGAGTATACTCCTAAATAGTTACATACAGAACCACTAATTCTGATCTATTGTTATGTTTTCAGTGCTGATCATTTGGCACTGGACAGTTGGTAGGCTCTTTTGTAGAGAAGACCACCTCTTCCAATCCCAGCCATCCTCAGTTGCTTATGTTTGTGTGTGTGTGTGTGTGTGTGTTGAAGCCTTATGGACTTTTCCCATTCAGTTTTTCATGTTCATTGCTGTTATTATCCTTGTACAGCTCATGTTTGGGCAATCATGTTGGTAAGACTTCAGAGGAGTAACTTCTGATAATACTGGGAAACATAATCTCACAGTAAACTCCCTGATTCTCTGATTTATACAATCCTTTAGCCCACTCTTCTGCAATACCCCTAATCTTAAGTGCAGGAATGCTTAATAGATGCATCCATTGGGACTGGACTCCACAACTCTGCATTTTGACTGGTTGTAGTTTTCTGTAACACTTACTACTGCAAAGATGAGTTTCTGTGTTGAGGGGTGAAGACTCCAGTTAACTCTGGGTTTAAGAACAAAGGTTTATAGATGTTATTAGGGTTTATGCTGGTTTAGTAAATTATTAGATATAGATTGTCCTCAATATATATGACTATAACAGCACTGAGTAGTTATATATGTTTCTAAAAACAGGTACATGATTTCTCTTGTTGAATGGGTCTTGAAGACAACTAGAAAGCTATTGGTTACTGCCAATGTATGCATGTCACTGCTGGATCCATAGTGCTATCAAGACATGCTGGTGTTGATGTGATTCACACATGTCATAGCTGAATACAGCTGTTGATTGCATTTCTCCTTTGAAAGCTTACATGGCACCTTTTGATACCATAAAAGCTAGTTCCCAGTGAGAGGTCATTTGGTTAAGTTCCATTCTGAATCTTTGGACTCTTTTTCCAAGATGTATTGTGTTTTCAGCAATAATGAGTTATTTTCACCATCTGGAATGGTAGCCAGGACAACAGCAATAGGATATATGTTTTAAGAACCTCTTGGACAGCTGTAACCAAAAGCTCAAAATAGGGCTTCATATAGTGTTATACAGATTTATTGGATTTATTCTGGTAGGGTGCTTGAACTGTTTTAGTAACTGAAGAATATTATGGAAATGTTGGTGGAGTATGTGCATTGTACAAGACATAAAGGGATAACAGAGAAATTTTAGGCCACGCAATTTGTGTTCAAATTCATTCCTGATGAGTTGATCCATTTCCTGTGATGATAATGCATCTCTTTTTATTTTTGAGATTATGATTTATTCATAACATTTTTTCCTTCCCTTCCCTCTTTTCAAACCCTTCCATAGACCCCTTCCCACTCCCCTTCAATTTCACGGCCTCTTTCCCCAGATTATTATTGCATAGATACATGTATAAGTATATACATATATATTTGTAAATATAATCTGTTGAGTCTTTAGAATGTTGATTATATGTATGTTTTCAGGATTGACAATTTGCATGATGGTGGTCTCCATACCCAATACTACACTAGAAACAGAAAATTCCATTCACTAAAAGCACTGATTAATCCATCAACTTTTAGATGTTTTAAGTAAAAAACTCTACTCTAAAGCTACACAGTGTAAGTGATATGATGTTTGCTGTTTCTGTCAATCCTAAAGTCAGTTAGGCATGATTTTTAATTACCAACTTCTATAAGTCTTCTCTGCTACATCACATTCTTCATACCAAAGTCCCTGTATGTGTAAGGTCCTTAACTCCCCCAGCAGCAGCTTCTGGGGGTTAGAAATAATTTTTGTTGCCATCACAGGGCTTGCTTTGTGAGGTCTTGACCTCACTCTTTTCTATAACAGCAAAACAGAGGGAAACTGGTAATAGTTCTGAATGCTTTTCTGTGAGGCTTGCTATCATAGTGATCTTCATCAAGACACAAAGTTGTCTATTCTTCTCTAAGAAAAACTCAGTCCTCAAGGATTTCTGTCACTTGCTAACTGTCTCCCCAATGGGCCAGAGGCCTTGCTCTAGGATCCTTTTCACAAAATTATTCAAATCTGTCCCCTTTCTGCTACATCAAAAGCATACTTTAGTTTTAAGTAGAAGCATTCAGTTACTTTTTCCTTTCGGCCTATTATTTACAGCATGAACAATGAGTGGGTTAGTTGGGCATAAACTGAGGTGCAGAAACAAGGGAATGCAGAGATAAACATTACTTAATTTTATGTGGATTTATATTGCAGAAGAAAACAAATAAACTAAAGCAAGCAAAGTCATAAAGACATCAGAACAAATATATTTAGTAGTCAAGGCCTATATATATCAACTGAGCACAACAGCCATAAGAATTCGGAATCTGCTTCAGGATTAAGGAAGGTTATAAAGAAATGGGTATTTTTATGTGCATTAAGAATGATGAATAAGAGATGCATGTGAATGTAGGATCTTTGGGCATAGGAGACACCCTGTGGTGCAGTTCCTATACTGTAGTAGCAAAAATAATGGAAACCCAAGCCCTTTCAACAGTGTTGAGAAAGGACCATCCAACAGTTGCCCAAAATTGACAATTTATAAAGGAAAAATCAAGTGATACTCAAGGGCAGTTAGTACCTAGTGGGAAATGGGCTTAGATGATGAAATAGGGAAATGTAATGACCACTTTCCTGGTTGGGTTAGGGAGGGTTTTTGTTTTATTATTTATTTATTGATTAATTAATTAATTTATTTATTTATAATGTGTGTGTGACGGGGTGTTACATTTAAGGCATGGTGATCAAGGTCAATTTGTTGTGACTATTGAACTAATTAAATAATTTTATGTGATGTTACTTTTTAAAGATGCTGTTTGAAGCTGCCTACCCAGTTGTTTCATAGACATTGGCCCTTGAGACTACTTGCTTTGGATCTAGTCATCTTTTATTTTTATTTTTTATTTTAGTTACTTATATAGCCACCAACACCCCTTAAAAGTTGATTGAATTTCAAAAAAAAATCTTGACTATAATCATGGCTGCAGAATTATTTTCTCACCATTTATGTCTAAGCCTGAGTTCCCGTATTCTAATTTGATAATTTCTTGACATTCTCAAATCTCCTGAACGTTCAGACATACACTTAATCACATTTACTGTTTTGCTGCTGATACATTGGTGATTCCTGGTTTGTTAAGAGTATCAGAAATATAGCAAATGTTCTATAATGCTACTGGATGAAAAAATATTGATAGATACTCTGTAAACACACATGATATATTGCTTGCTGACCACATTCTAGACTGTTGTGGTCTTTCCTAACAGATCATAGATACTGACCACATGTTTATCCCTTCTTAATACTTCTCAGGTAGCTGGGGAAATGCTGAGTCCTATGATTCAGAAATGGGTCCAGATTAGTCTGACAGTGTAGAAATCCTGTAATCTCATCAGTGGATACTTTCACAGAGAACCTGTAAATAAGTTCCTCCGTGAGACTTGAGGAAGGATTGGTAATGTGAGTTAAAACAGTTTTTCTTTGCTCTGGGGGTGGACGGGGCAAGCCACTGTTGCATCTCCCCATTCATCTGTGACTTAGCTGCTGGCCAGGGCCCCTATTTCATAGCTATAAAGAAAGTCAGATTTAGAAAGGGTTTGCGACATGGTTTTGAATGACATAATTCTGAATCCTGTATCTCAAGTGCTGAAATACTGAAAGATCAATATTTGCAAAGATAAAAATTCCCGAAATACAATTCTAGAAAAGAATTTAAATTTACCAGAAAATAAACCCTTCATTTACATATCAAGGGATTTATTTCACAACATTTGAAAAACAAAACAACACAATTTCCACTTTAAACAAATAACTATAAATAGCAATCCTAGTTTTGCAAACCTAAACTATCAGGTAAAACAGCACACCTACCTATAACAGCTATGAACAGAAACACCATATTTGTAAAACATAGGTTTCAAAACAATGCACAAATCCATATCACTGTATATGATAATTGTATATGTCCAGATTTACATCTAATTTACACGTAATTTAACAGGAATTAAACAGGAATATGGCAACTCTCTAGACATATCTGTGAGGGAGTTTCTAAATTAGGTCCAGTTGAAGTGGAAAGCACCACCATAACTCTGGGAGACACCATTCTCTGGACTGGGTTCCTAGTCTGAACATAAAGGATAAAGAAAGCTGAGTATTACCAGCCTTTGTTTAATTTTACTTCTTATGTACAGGCAGTCTGTGACCAAAGACCACCATGCTTCCTCCCTGTCATGATGGTATATACCACTAAATGGTAACAAAAGCAAGCCCTCTTTTAAATTGTTTCCATCTGATATTTTATGAAAAAATAATAGTGAAAGAAAGAAGAAAGAAAGAAAGAAAAGAAAGAAAGAAAGAAAGAAAGAA
>LOJH01009129.1:6054-28432 GCA_001685095.1 Ellobius talpinus
TTTATTAACCAATGAAAGTAACACATAGACAGATGACCCTCCTACACCAAAAGTTTTTGTTATATATCTGTTATAACATTCATTATATTGTGATGAATGTCTTAATAACATGTTTTTCTACATTAGCAGAATGCTTAAATTATAGTTGCTGATAACTAGATGGTAAATATATTTGAACAGTGTGCCTTTTAAGGTGAATTTTTTGGCAAGATTTTAGTTAGGTACCTATGTGTGTAGAAGTAACTTGAGAGAAGAATAGAGACAAAATAAAATGGCTCAAGTATTTGTGTAAATATAAATTTCAAAGGCCAACAAAGAAGCTAAGAAAATGACAAAATAAAGACTAATGGAGAAATAGAAAGGATTATAAAAGTCTTATGAGATCTTTTCTATGGCCTATTGTTAAAAAGAAGATTATGCATTCACTTGAATGAGATTGGAGACGTTAGAACATCCTTGGCATAGGAGTTCCATGATTTTAATTATCCCATCACCCTATCTGCTGTGTTAGGAAACAGGTAGCATGTGAGTAGGTAGCCCAGAAAGGGGTGATATTGCAATAGCAGTGCCCTGGTTAGATGTGCCTATGACAGACTAGAAGGACATCATTTGAAGTGGTAAAATCTGGAGATGTTTGAATTTTAACTCAGAAACAGAACTGGATTTCAATAAACCTTTGTTAACCTGTGTTACTAGTTCTTCACCAAATTCTTTAGAAGGAGAATATATGTTGTTTCTTAAATCTGTATACACAACACACTAATCACCAAAATGAAAAAGAATATCTGTAATAAAATCACTTGTTGTCAGGGTTTCTGTCCTGCCTGGTTCCCACAGTCATTAAGTCCCAAAGAAATCACACAGAGGTCACATTTGTTATAAACTGATAGGCCTAGTAACTGTTATAATTTATATTGGCCCATCATTCTTGTCTATGTTAGCCTTATGGAAAAGACACAGAGAACCTGGATACTGTATGTTATTATGTTCTCTTTCAATTGTTTGAATGCTGAGGAAGGAACAACAGCTGACAAAAGTTATTTGTTTATAAATGCTGTTGAATTAATCTAAGATAGGTATTTTGAAAATACCTTGACTTCAAAATTGAAGTCNGAGTTAAGAAAAATCAGTTTTGATCAAGGAAGACCACCTGAGAAATCTCTGGTAGAAACAGATGGTCCAGATGTCTGAGTTCTACATCCAGAATAGATTCAAGATGCTTCATGAGATGACCAAGCCTCATAGAATACTCCAGTCAGGACTTGATCATAATTCTAAACTTTCTTTAGGGCCCCATAAGGTTATCAGTGACCCTAACCAGCAGAAAGTAGCCTGGAAAACTATGCCCATATTCCCATAAAAATGGACTATGGATACTTTTCTTTGTTTAGAATGTTGGTTACAGGTTGTTATGGCTAACGGTCAGGAGAAAAGATAAACAAAGGATATTAGATTCAGAGTTGTTTTTTTTTAAAGAAGGGGAAGTGGTATGGGACAATGGTCTGTATTCTGTCAATTATATTTTCAATAAGTGCTGATTGGCAGTAGCCAGGCAGGAAGTGTAGGTAGAACAACCAGACAGGAAGTAGAGGTAGGTTAATGAGAACAGGAGAATTCTGGGAAGAAGAAAGTTCTAGTCTGCAATTGTGACCCAGCCACAGAAGAAGGAAGATGTCACTGCCTTACTGAATAAGGTACTGAACCATGTGGCTAGCATAGACAAGAATAATGGGCTAATAGAATTATAAGGGTTAATAAGAAGCCTGAGCTAATGGGCCAATCAGTTTAAAACTCATGTAGACCTCTGTGTGATTTCTTTGGGACTTAACACCTGTGGGGACCAGATGGGACAGAAACTCTGACAACAATCACTATTTTCCTACAAATTTCTTGATATTTTTGTTTGTTGTGGTGGCACATGACAATAGTTTACCACATAGTAGTCAAATATAATTGATAGTTTAGTCTTGTGTGGTGACACATAACTTAAATCACAACACTCAGCAGGCAAAGGATGATGGATCTCTGTGTATTGAAGGCCAGCCTATTTTACACAGAGAGTTCCAGGGCAACCAGTGCTATGTAGAGAAATCCTGTTTGGTAAAAAAGAAAAGTAAAAGATAATTGCTAGTTTATATGAAAGCATTTTCTTGGTGTTACCTTATAAATTTTCACATAGCAATTATTTAGTTCACTAATGCCTACTTTTAAAGGGGAATGAAGGTATTTGATATTTTTCCAACCAACTGGCTTTTGGGATTCAACAGTTATATGGGAAGTGGTCAGAATGATGAAATGCTACATGAATGGTAAAAGAAATCTCCACTCAGTGGTATATTATGTTCTGTCTGTGCCTGATTGCTTGCTTTTAATTAAACAATTTTGTGTAATATACTAATATATTTTCAAAATAGTATGTGTTACTTAAAACTACTTTGTGTTTTCAAAAGCATTTTCTCTGTACAATACAATTTACTGATTGTATGTTTGCCTGCTAATAAACTCACATCTAAGACTTGTATGTATTGGCAAGCAAGTCCAAACACTGGGGTGTTATTGCTTGCATAATTAGCCATCAATTATCACCAGTTACATTTGCACCTGTTCATTTGCAGATCCTTGGAATTTCAGACATAGCCAATTGGAATGTTCTGAAATTTCTCTCAGTTCTGAGAAATGTGGTAAAATAATTCTGTTTTTAGGATACTCTACTTAAACAGCATCTCCAACAAGATCATCTGAGAATTAAGTGTTTCCATTAAGGGACCTTAAAGAAAAAGTGAAAATACAAGTATCCCCCAAAACAATATGGCCATGCAAATCTTACTCAAATATTTTTAAATTTGAAACCCTCTGGGAGATAATTTTGTTTAGCAAATGAAGACGATAAGGTTAGAATGTGACTGTGACTTTTCTGAAGTCACACCAAATACACACACACCACAAACAAGAAAAGATATATACATATAGAAAAGCAAAAATAACTTTAAATTTGATCAATATACCAAAATCTATACCAATATAAATATTTTGAGATCAATAGATTTTTTTGGATTAAAGTAGATTCAATAATCTACCTTTTTAAAACTATTATTCCTATATCATACCCCTTTTTTTCTTTAGAAAGAAATCTTGGAACTTAAACCTTTTCTTTAGATTTTCTCCTAAAACTGACAGCTTGTAATCTAGCCCCCTCACTTAAATGATAACAAAGATACATAACCCATTTTCTGGGAATGTGGGCATTTTACTGTAGATTATTTCCTGTTGTCTGAGGGCACTGGAATCTTTATGAAACCCTGAGAAAATTTAGGATAATGTGTAAGTCTTGGATGGAGTAAGATGTGAGGGTGAATCATTTCAGCCAGAAGCCTTGAAGCTGTCTTAGATATAGAATTCTGAGGACACTGCAATAGAGGTGATCTGAGTTGCTGGATAACCTGGGCCATTTATTTTCATTGATGCCTGGTCCCCTCACTCTGCATATACATAAACTCTTAAAGGCAGCATACATATATACATTAAGAGGAACTTCATTATTTAAATTTTTTAAAGTAACTAGTTAATTATTTTCCCCAGTCTAATAAGTTTCTATTTCTCTTTCCTCCCTCCCCCATTCATTCCTCCTCCTTTCTCTTCAGAAAAGGAAAAGACTTTCATGTATATCAGTCAGCCATTGTATATCAAGTTGCAGTAAGACTAGGCACCTCCAATTGAGTCTGGACTAGGCAACCCATTAGAAGGAAAAGATCCCCAAATGAGGTAATAGAGTCAGAGACAGCCTAGCCCTTTCTCCCTCCATTGGAGTCCCTCAAGAAAACCAATCTACACAACTGTAAGATATATGCAGAGGGTTTAGGTCAGTCCCATTGAAACTCTCTGTTTGGGGGTTTGGTCTCTGTGAGTTCCTATGTGCCTAGGTATCTGTGGTCTTCTTGTGCTGTCCTTGGACCCTCTGGTTCCCACAATCTTTCTTCCCTGTCTTTCACACAGAGGATATTTTTGTTTGAGACTTGAATAACTTTTTAATTTTTCAATTAGTTTGTATGAATCAAAATGTAAAGAATAAAACAAAGCTTTTCCTTGTCCTGTTTTACTGTTTCAAACAAAAGAAAAGGGATGATTTTCAAGACAGAAAATGCTCATACCCAAGATTTGAAAAAATATTTTTCTGATGATACGTAACATATTATCAGAAGCAATCATTTGGGAATTTCTCATTTTTTTGAATTTTAATTTAATTATTTGTCTGTTAAACTTTTAAATTTAGGAAGAGATTGGGTATTGTATCAGAAAATGATCAATGATAGTACTCGTCACTATAACTGTGAATGATAATGGCAATGAAGTTAAGGGTATGTAATAAAAGAATTTGAAGTAATGGACCTTCCTCGTACACTCCATGTGATAGCTTAGAAAACAAAATATGTAACTTTTATATTTGCCTATCCTATAAATGAGTATATATTATCAAGTTGAACTTGATAGTAATTTTGAAATATACTTCATAGTGTTGTTTTATTACTATAATTTTTACCATTGTTTATGTGAATGAGACTTCCTAAAAAGACGCTGTGTCTATAGCAACTGATGGACCGAACCTCAATGACTTTGAAGAGTTTAGAATGTTGCAGAATCAAGGCCTAAAAATAATTGTCTTGGTTATCTTTAACCTGCTAAGTAGCCATTTCTTACTTCTATCTGCATCTGAACACACATCCTGCTTCTAGCAAGAGATAAGACCCTGAATTCAGATAAAAAAAATCTTTGGAATATATTTTCTTCATATAACCCCAATTTTCTACCAAACAAAAGATTAAGTGTCATCAGATGGCATCTGAGTGTTATAACTGACATATCTCCACTATATTGTGGCTGCTCACTTAATGAATCTACAGAAGTATTGTGAAATAATATTAATTTGTGACTTTTTTCATTATGTTGACTATAACATTTTGTGAATCTTAGGATAACCTAAGTCTTTGTTTCTAGGTCACTGTCACTGAGATTTGGTCTCAGCATAAAGTATCTTGTATTCCCTTTAAACTGAGCCATGTTTTATACCAGCACTAGTTTTATTTGTGTATTGCTCATTCTTTCAATTTACTGAATTTAAATTCCAGATGTTTTTTGAAGTCATTAATTGTGAAGAACAACATCCGAATAATCTGTTATATTTATCTATTCAGGCATATTCAATCACACCATGAAGCCAGCGTTTGCATTTGGGTGAATTAAATGAAATTAGCCTTGGGTCAGGAGGCTGAATTAGAAACTAGTTGACAGAAAACAATCATAGAACCTCAGATGGCATCCAGGAGAGACAGAGAGACACTGAAAGTAGTAGTGTGAGGTTTGAAATGGCACAGCCTTTTCTGGTTTGACTAATAAGAGTAACAGTTCTTCCATAGATACTAGCAAGAAGAGAGCTTTAACTCATTGTTACTCAGATTCTCTGAGCTCACAAATATTCACCCAACCTTTGAAACTTGAGTCTTAGTCATAATTAGAATAATAGAGATTTAGTTAAAGTTACCTTTTGTGATAGCAACAGGGTCAATAGTTGCAGGAACAGAATTTGCACCAGACTTTGGCTTGAGTGGCCAGGCCACTGCTAGAAACAAGCTGGTAACTGTACAGTTACAATTGCTGGGCAACATTTATCTAAGCCTTACTTCTGGATTTTTATTATGTAATCTAAATTCCTTTTATCAAAAACTTATAAGCTGAATATTAAATGAATATACCTTAATTCTGCTTAATTTAATAATGTGAACATTTATATTATCTCCTTATCATGTTGGTATTATTCATGAAGATGTTTGATATAAGGAATTATATAATAAACATGTTATGGATTAGATCTTTAAATATTCTTTTTTTTTCAATTATAGTTTAGGAAAGAGTTTTTCTTTTAATTTTCTAATTGTCTTTAATTGTGATTTTTCTTCATTCTTGATGTCAAGATGCAATTGGTTTTACTTGGTGCCTCATTGTAAGGAGGCTGCTTGCTCATCCCAGCAGCCCAGAATTGAAAGAATCACACAGAAAATGTATTATTTAAATCCTTGCTTTGTCCATTAGCTCTAGCTTCTTATTGGCTAACTCTTAGATATTAATTTAACCCATCTCCATTAATCTGTCCATCACCACGAGGTCATGGACTACCAGCAAATTTTCATTACATCTGTCTCCGGCAGTGTGTCCCTGGCTTCTCCCTGCCTCTGCCGCTTTCTCCCAGCATTCAGCTTAGTTTCCCCTGCCTAGCTCTGTTCACCTATATCTCTGCTATAGGCCCAAAGCAGTTCCTTTATTTATCAATGGTATTTATTCAAGCATATGGAGGGGAATCCCACATCAGTGCATTTTAAAAAAATATTGATGCTCTCATTGGGCATGATGGCACAGCACTTGGGAGGCAGAGACAGACAGATCACTGAATTCAAGGCTAGCCAGGTCCAAAGATTTACATCCTGGAAAGCCAGGGCTACTTGGAGAAACCTGGTCCAAAAACCAGAATCAATAAAAAAGGAAAGAAAGAATGAAAATATTGTAAATTTGTCTTTTGTTATTGGAGATTCTATCTACCAGCTATGGAGAAGTCGTCTTCCTTGTTTGTCATAATTTTGAAGTATAGCTGCATTGGAGTCATTCTTGCTATCGATCTTCATCCTTTCTCTATAAGAGAGCCCAGTACATCCACTAGTTCCCTAGAATGAAGTTTTGTGGAATTGTGCTTTTTTTCGTCACTGGGATCTCAATAGTCTGCAAATATATCAAAATCAGAAATGAATTAACAAGTATAAATGACAAGACAGAATGACAAGAATTTACTACAGATGACAAGTTGCAAAAATGATACTGCCTGAAGGTGGAGTGTCTGTTCTCATGTGTCATTTGGTAGTATTCCTCTTGTGTGTGGTAGCAGTGATAAGGGTCATGCAAAGTATACTAACCTATGCCACTAGAGAGAACCACCTATAGATAGGGGATCTGTGGAAGGATGTGTAATCCTATGGTGGCAGTCTTCTGTGTTATTTATAGTAGCACTTCTGCTTGAAAAGTAGTTTCTACTAGGTGAGTATAGAAATGTGTTGAGACCAGAAAAAAGGTCTTCAGTATATATTACAGTTCCTGAGTCTGGCATACCAGGGAAAAGGGTATTGGTAATCAGCAATAGAGAGTGTGTAAATACTGCTATGTGTAAAAAAAAAATGTATCAAAGACCATAATGGTTTCCAGTCGAGAGTTTATGAGTATAAGGGAGAAAATACCTGGATTTCCACCAACAGAGGACTGAACAAAAAGAAGTGTAGAATAGCCAGAACATTAAGTGTCAAAAGACACTATCACATGGGCCTGAAGACCTTAGGTAAATCTCTGCATTTTCCAAAGTGTCAAGAGAAAACTATCTCCCAGAAGTTGTCTCCTGACATTCTTCATTTCTATACTCAAACACATATAAGGGAAAAATAAATGAGTAAAATTCAAGAGAGTGTAAAGTTATGTTTAGACATAAAAAAGAAGTTATGTTATTATTTTCCTGGAAAAGTGAAAGTTTAGATCACCATATTAAGTGAACTATGTCAGATTCAGAAAAGCAAATGTCTGATATTTACACTTGTTTAAGGTTCTTAGATTTTATATTGTTGAACAAAACGATACATGTGAGACAGTCTGAGGGAATAAATGAAAGATAAAGAGGAAAGATAGGGTGGTGGATTTATATGGTCAAAATTCTTAGAATTCTTGTCTCAAATTATTTTTATGTAACACATCATTATCTACTGTGGTGGTTTGAATGATAAACATTCCCCATAGTCTCTGGAATTTGAATACTTGCTCCCCAGTTAAAGGAGCTAATGGGGAATATTAGGAGGTATGGTCTTGGTTAAGTATTTCAATGGTGCAATCTTTGAAGATACAAATGTAAAACAGCCAGCCCCCTCTCTCAAACTAATTTCATAACTTCTAAACCATTTCCAACCTCTAAGCTAACTTCTTTAGCTTATTCATTCTTGTAGGAAAACTCTTCTATACATATCAGATATAATACTAACAAAAGAAATATGCAGGCCTATATCTCATTGTGAAAAATACAAAAAATATAGAAAAATCAAACCATTATCTCCTTTCAGAAACATACTAGCTTTGTAGAAATGTTTGCCAGCATGAATTGTTTTTGTAAACCCCAGTACACAATATTTAAAAGGACATTCATAAACTTTATCAAAGAATCAAAGAATTTAAAGAAGATGAAAAGAAGTAACTCAATTAATTTGAGGTAAAAAAACCCTTATTTTTAACTTTTTTTAGACTTAGCACATAAACTAAGTTTTATTCATTTTAAAGCTAAAATTAGAAGTGGAAACCAGGTCCAAAAACTTCTTGGAGAAAATAAACAAGCTAACCATAGAAACAGCCTTAATATTCTTTAGGCTTACAAAGGAGGGAAACACAACTTTGCTGGAAAAGATGTGAGAGAAAGGCTGAATGTAACCATTGTCAATCAAAATTGTCAAGAACCTTCAGTCACATGAAAAGATAGATCAAATGGGAAACTCTGTAATTAATCAATCATGTAGCTTATTCCTCTTCTGCATTCCCTTTCTAATATTTAATTTTAATGTCATCACAGCAATTAACTATTCTAGTTTGATGTGTTTTTTTAACTTTTCTCTTTCTTACTATAGTTTTTTATTGTTTTCATTGTGCAATATATTTTTCTCTGCTCCCTTCCCTTCCTCCCACTACACTTCTACCCTATCCCATGTTCCTTACACTCTCAATTTACTCAGGTGGCCTCGTACTTTTCTTCTTCCCATGTTGTCCACTCTCCATGTATATTCAATATAGCAATTGAAGTTCTAATTATAGCAATAAGACAGCAAAAAAATGACCAATGACATACAAATCAAAAAAGAACTCAAACTCTCACTATTTGCTGATGCTATGAAAGCTTACATAATTGACCCCAAAAATTCTACCAAGGAACTTCTAAAACTCATAAATACATTCATTAATGTAGCATGATACAAGATTAACTCAAAAAATTAGTAGCCCTCCTTTATACAGATGATAAATGGGCTGAGAAAGAAATCAGAGAAAGATCATTCTACTCAATAGCCACAAAAACTTAAAATATCTTGTAGTAATATCTTGTAGTAAAAATGAGTGGAAGACCTGTATGATTAGAACTTTTAGTCTTTGAAGAATGAAATTGAAGAAGACACCAGAAAATGGAAAGATCTCCCACGCTCTTATATAGGTAGATTTAACATAGTAAAAATGACAATCTTACCAATATCAATCTACATATTCAATGCAATGCCCATCAATATCCCAGTAAAATTCTTCATAGACCTTGAAAGAACAGTACTCAACTTCTTATGGAAAAGCAAAAAATACAGGATAACCAAATCAATCCTGTACAATACAGGAACTTCTGGAGGCACCACAATCCCTGATTTCAAACTCTGTTACAGAGCTACAGAACTGAAAACAGCCTGGTATTGGCATAAACAAATTCAGAGAAACCAATGGAATCAAATTGAAGACCTGCATATCAATCCACACACCTATGAATAACTGATTTTTGACAAAGAAGCAAAAAAAATGTAAAATAGAAAAAAGAAAGCATATTCAACAAATGGTGCTGGCATAATTGAATATCAACACATACAAGAATGCAAATAGATTCATATCTACTGTCATATACAAATGGATCAAACACCTCAGCATAAAACAAACCATACTAAACCTTAATGAAGAGAAAGTGAGAAGTACACTTGAGTGAACTGACACAGGAAACCACTTCCTAAATATAGCCCAGTATTACAGACACTGAGAAAAATAATTCATAAATGGGACCCCCTGAAACTATTCAGCCCAAGCCAGTGAACTCTGGAGGAGCAGGCCCAAGCTGCTGGAGAAAAAATTCTTAAGGAGAATAAATGCCCAAGAAAAAACAAATAAGGCTGGAATTGAATACAAAATCATTGAAGAGGACAAAAGCTGAAATAAAGATGGGATTGACAAACCCTTTAACCCAAATTTAACATTTTAAAGAGATGAAGAGCATTCAACATGTTAAAACCAATGATTCTTTTTGTCTCTATTCTATAATTTAGAAATCTAGAGGTAATCTTTATCCCCTTTCAACAGCAGTAGGCAATGTCCTATTTCTTGGCTGAGTGATGACATCTCACACTGTGGTGAGCTAAACCATGCAATTTGGGCAAAACAGGCTTATTTTTACAAAGCAATGAACTTATCAATCAGGATAAACTGTAAAAATTTACTTACATGCAGCAAAAATCAAATAGAAAAAATTAAAATTATATAGAGTATCTGATGTTAGACATAGAAAATATATATTAGAACAGATATTTCTGTAAAAAAATAACAAAGAAGAATAATCTTGTGATCCTGTAATTATCCAAACTTTTTCCATTTACTTCTTCAACAGCATCATATGGTAATAAGGGAAGTCTGGTTTGACATATTTTCCCTGGAGTTCAGACAGATATTAGCATTAGGAGAGGGAGATATACAGAGAATCTTTGGGCAATATTCAAGACATATGTATGAGTATACACACACACACACACGCACACGTAAAAAGCACCAAAAAGTACAATAATTTACAGTGGGTACCTTTCTAAGTACAAAGCTCCAGAATATTGGGGAAAAATCATTGAAGAATTAACTGCATATTGAATAATTTTGAGAGATGAGACAAAAATGAATAAATTTGAATTTTTACTAACCACAGTAAAATGACTATTGAACACCAGTTATATTCAGCAGCAAAGTAGTAGAACTCATCATTGGCTTGGAGTAATGGTGACTATAAAACTGTCACAAGTCTTAAAAACAATTTTCAGAGATCATCCTAAAATATTTACCTAAATGAAATGGAAAGATGTTCATAAAAAGATTCATTTATAGATGTTGGTGGTAATCTTTTTACAATAGAAAAATAATAAAATCAGTATTTCCTTTAACGATTAATGTGAAATATTTGCATGTAATTCTACTGAGCAGTAAAAAGTTAACTAGTTACATTTACACACACATAGATGACTACCCAAAATGTTGTAGATATCTTAAGCCCAGAGACTCCTTCCTCTGAAGGGCATATTATCACCTGATTCCTTTTGTGCAGAATTCAAAAGGAGAAAATTTAACTTGATTGACTAACAATCATTATAAAAATTGCCTGTAGCAGACTGATACTGAGGATATTGACAGATATGTGATGAAATTTTGGGGTGATAAAACTTTGAAATCTTACTTTTATGGGTGATTAGAGGTACATATACCTTAAAACTGATATAACAGGATGCTTAGATCATTGTGCATCTTGAAATTTTACTCAGTGGTTAAGAGTACTTTAGTACTGAGTATTCTTATTGTACTGTCTTGGAAGAGACTCTTTCAATTATAATAGTTATTTTTCCAAATTAACTCCTACATACTTTTGCATTCACCTTTTAACAAGGATTTATTGAGTTTTACTGATCTGTGTATGTGTGTGTCTACATGAGTTATGTGCATGGCTAGTATATCTACAATAAGTCAGATCACCTATAAATGGAGTTACAGGCCATTGTGAGGTACGAAATGTGGGTACTTGGAACAGAACTCAGGTCCTGTGGAAGTGTACTAAGCTCTCTAAGCCAGTGAATCATCTTTCCAGCCCCTTCATTCAATTTTATTTCTTGCAATCAGGCCACCTTATCCTATATCATTCCTTATCTTCTTATTATTCTCTCCCAATTCGTCAGCTCACCCAACTCTTAATAGATATCATACTAAATAGCAGAAATAAGAAAATAATCCAACATAGCTAATATTGTCTACTGACAGTCACAAATTTATTACAATGAGAAAAGTATTTATGAAGTATCCATTATTTGAAGAGAAAATATGAAATGTTTAATAAAACCATTGTTGAAACATAAGGCCTTTGGAAATTTTCTTTATTAATAATCAAAGAATAATATTTGGGTATATAGGTTTTTATGAAATTTTTATGAAGTAAAATACTTAAAATCCTTATACAGTAAGATTTATTTATTATGAAGTAAAATACTTATAATCCTTACCAATTATCAAAATATGTCTCTCAAATTACATGTGTGAACATTTATTAGTTTGATGTATATAATAAACACATACATATCTATTTAAATATATGTATTGTGGATATATATAACTTGTACCATCAAATTTCAGAATTTTATGTAAAACCTTCATTAAAGGTATGATTTGTTTTATGCTAGTAAAGATTTCTCATTTGTCATATTGTCTATCACTTACATTTCCTTTGTAAAGTTATTGATATGTTAATGAAGTAATATTTTTACCCTGTGCAAGCCACTTGATATACTAGCACAAAATTAGTACTGATATAACACAGAAATTAACATTGGGATTTTATAGCATTTTTAGTTCAGATAAAACACCAGATTTTTATGGTGATTTTGTAATTAGTAGTAAGACTTTTGTTTTGAATTACCTGAGTTATGTGGCCTAATCAATGGACACTCCAATTTTTAAATGAACTTATGTATATATGTATGTATATGTGTATGCATATATGTACGTATTTTACATCCCAGCTACATTTTCCCCTCCCTCTTCTCCTCCAAACCCCTCCTCTCTTCCCTTGGGGCTTCCCCCATCTTCTCCTCCATTTCTATGGGCAGACATCCCATGGATATCAACAAAATATGGCATATCAATTTACAGTAAGACTAAAAATCTACATGTGTATTAAGGCTGGAAAATCAACACAATATGAGGAAAGAGTCCCAAAAGACAGTAAAAGAGTCAGAATGACAGTCCCTACACCCACTTTTATGTGTCCCACAAAAGGATACTCAACTGTCACATATAATGCCTAGGCCAGTTCTGTTTAGGCTCTCTAGTTGTTGATTCAGTCTTTGTGAGCTCCTATGTGCCCAGGTTAATTGATTCTGAGTTTTCTTGTAGTTTTCTTGATTCCTCTGGCTCCCAAAATCCTTTCTGCACCTCTTCTACAGAATTCCCTGCATTCTTCCTAATGTTTGGCTGTGAGACTGCATCTGTGTTCATCAACTGGTAGATGAAGCCTCTCTGATGACAATTGGGCTAGGAAACAATCTGTTCAAAGGGGATGGCCAGTACATGCTATGTATCTGCTTTTGCTTAGAGTCTTATCTGGGGTTATCCTTGTAGATTCCTGGGAAATTCTTTTGTGCCATCTTTTTGCCTGATCATGAAATTCCCTTTCTGGTAGTCGCTTTCAGTATCCCCGCAAACCCACTCGGACATGTTCCCATCTCCGCCTGCCCTCAGACCACTCGAGAAATCTCTTCTAGTTCCCCTTCTCAGGGAGATCTAGGTGTCACCCCTACGGACCCTCCTTGTTGCTTAGTCTCTTTGGTTCTGTGAATTGTAGCATAGTTACCCTTTACAGTTATAGGTATTTCATTTTTCACATGAAAAAATACTTAGACATTTGCTGTCATATTATATGAGTACCTTATATCTTTTAAGGTATCATAACATTCTTGTTGATGATAAATATCTCTTTAGCAAAATGGAAGCTATACATAAATACAACATACAAAAGATGTGTTGAAAATTTTCTTTAAATTATAACTAAGCAAGTTTCATTGCTTTTGTTAGCTCTGACACAACTTATTCATTCAAGAGCAACAAGTGTGCACATCTGTATATTTGCATACTAAAAATAGTTGTTCACAAAACAAAGGGTTGCTTAGAATACATAACCTCTTACTTGCTTAAATTATATGTTTCTGAGTGGAGTATTATGATCTTGTTTTCAAGTACATGTATGTGACTACCTAATTACAAAGCAGCCATTTTAAATATAGTGTTTATTTCAAAGCATTGTATCTCAGAATAAAAGTGCATTATATGCAACACTCAGGAGGAAAGGGAGGCAGACCTGTTCAGAGAATTGAACAATAAGATATGAATGCTACATTCTGAAAAAAAAATTGTTGTGACCAAAATTAATACCATTCAAACTAAATTCAGCTCTTTGGTTGTGAATACAAATAGGGATTCATGACATACTTTCTTTTCTGAACCTTAGTTCAACTGAAAATGTTGAACACGACATAAAATACAACTAACAAAGTGCTGTCATGGTGTTAATGTGTCCCCTTTATTATCCCTTGATCAACTTTATGAAGTAGGGAATAAGCTCCAGTGAGGAGAAGAAAAGAAGGGAGGTAGTTTAAAGGTATTGAAAAATTAACCAAAGAACAGAACTTGAATCAAAGAAGCAAGGCCATTGTATCAGATACAAAGTCTGGGCTGAATATGAGGGGTTTTGTTTATGTTTTTGTTTGAGCAAGCATTTTGTTTCCCATTCTTTCTCAAGAAATATTATTGTGGACTTGGATATTTTCAAGAAAGATCCTAGTTACTGACTATGTCATTGGTAATCCATCTAGAAAACTGACAGACAAAACTAGGTAAGAGATATTTGCATCAAATAAATTTATTGTGGGTAGTCATGATACCACTGAGAACAGGAAAAAATGAAGAAGAAAAATTTGAAGGAAAATATAAACCATTATAGAATGTGCATAGACAATAAATAGTGGCTGTGTATGCAGACACCTAATTGAAATTCAAGTTTAGACCTAGACTCAACATTGCAGGTTTTTTTCTTGCCCTATTGTATTCTAGCTGTCTTTAGGATTGTCTCAGCAATAAGAGGGTGTGAAACTATTAGACAGTCCATCAGGTCCTCTATTTGTTAGGAACTGCAAAAGGCAGAGAATGATGAAAAGTTAAATGGCTCAGTATATGCTTCTATGTTGAAAACTACACATCTAGACTATGGAGAGATAAAGTCATGTCTAAATTCTAAGACAGTACTCCTGTATTTTTGTCTTTATATATAGAAATCATGAAAAGCAAAATAAGGATGGATTGTTTCATGGTGTTCTAAGTCTCTCAGTGCATGCTATCTTTAATACATTTTATGAATCTTAAAAAATCATGAACTATCCTCAAAAATAGAGGTGAAGAAAAGTAATTCCAAGAGATCTTTAAAGATAAGTAATGGCAATTCACATGTTAATCATGCTTAATATGCCACAATGCATAATATGTGAAACAATCAAGTGAAATAAACCATATTGTTTATTTTCTTTTTAAAAAAATATTTATTTTACATATATGGTGCTCTATTTACATACACCAGAAGATTATATCATATCCCATTATAGATGACTATGAGCCACAATGTGGTTGCTGGGAATTAAACTCAAGACCTCTAGAAGAACTGCCAATGTTTTTAAGTACTAACCTATCTCTTAGCTCACTCGTTATTTCTTTTCATGGACATAGAATTACATTTTTTTTCCTGAGGAGATAGTTTACATATACACACTTGAGTTTATTTGTGGCAGTTTGAAAACAAAATCTACAATATGACTCCCTTTTCAAAAATTTTATTCAAATTTTCTCTTTATTCTAAATTCTTTTGCAATTATAATTTGGACATTTTCTTAAAAGTTTTTAAGTAAAATATAATCTATCAGTTCCCAATTTCCCTTCCTCAATCCTTTCCCATGTATCCTCCCTCTAACACTTCCAATATCCTCTTACCCTTATTTATTATCAAATTGATGGAATATTTTTCAGCCATTGTTGAAAACCATAAATGAAAACAATGCAGAAATCAGCAGATTTATTAAACTGGGCCAAAATAGGCACATCTACAACACATCTCCTGCACATAAGTGAAGCATGATTAATAAAAACTGGGAGAGAAATTGGGGTTCAACCTGAAGATCTGAAAAGCAAAACAGCCAGCCACTCACTCTTACCTCGACCTCAGTCTGAAATGTGATCCGGCCTCCAGGAATCTCAGAATGAGACTGTGTTTTGAGAGCTGTTTCCTCCCATTTTATAATCCTCTCTAGGGCTGGGATTCAATATGTGCACGACCATGATTAAAGGCATGCACCACCCAATTTCTATGGCAACTAGTGTGACTACTGGGATTAAAAGTTCTTGTCATTGCAGTTACTGGGATTAAAGGTGTACGTTACCATAACCTGGTCTGAATGGTTAACCATTGGGACTGTTTTAGTCTCAGATCTTCAAGCAGTATTTATTGATTAAAATACAATTGAAATGCTACTATGTTTCCCCTTTTTGTCTAAAAAATTAAAAAAGTCTATAACTAAGAAAACTATATACAATAAGTACAATGACTATATACAATATATACAGCCAATAAACACATCAACAATGTCTATTCCATTTGTATTTGACAAAAATCAAAGAAAAAAATCATATCTATCCTATCTTGGTGAGTCCAAAGTCTAATACCTAATTTAACTTGCTTTCTGTATATGGCAACTCTAACTATAGCTATATAATCTTCAACTGCTTCAGAGACCCAAGAAGGAAATAATATTAACTGAGTAAACAGGAAGTTCATGCAAGTGACTTCCAAAAGCTGTGAGTAATAACAGAAACATCTGGCTGCCTGGACAGTCATCCAAAGTTCCTTTGCAACATTCAAGCATCCACCTTTGGCCTAGAGGCCTATCATAGTTGAAAGACTTTTCTGTAAAGCAGAATATTTTGTGTCCTGTTTATCTAATTAGGAGAGCATATTGTCAGCAGTTGAAGCAGGAGAATTTTCTTGCCCAGTGACTTACTTTTGCAAAAAAAAGAAAGTAAACACCATGTAGAATTTCTTCCATACCCATTACTTTCTCTGAAATAGATTGGTTCTGCCAGGAGCAGACATGAATCACTGTCATAAAAAAGAAGAACCTAGGTTATTGAAACATCTTAAATGCCATATTCTGCAGATATCTGAAGTGTTTGAAGATAACATATCTATCTAAATTATATCTTTGTTTGACTTTGAAAACATACCTAATGTTACTACAAACTTGATTATACTAGATAATTAACTACTAACCTATATTTCTTTATTATCCTAAACAGTTGATAATAATGATTTTCATGTACTAGAAATTTTCATTACATTGTTAAATGAGCTGTATATGTACAATACCTTGAACAAGATTAGAAACGTATGGATGATATGTTTTAACAAATTATCCTCAAATTTCTACCAATATATAAAAATTATATACAATATACAAAAGTAAAACCAATGTAAAACATTTAAAACTAATAGTTGCTTTTAAAAAAGTAGATTCAATAAATCTACCTTTTTTATCTTTTCTTGTCTATATCCCCCTTTTTCTTTTCAAAGTAGACTCAATAATCTACCTTTCTATCTTATCATATTTATATCCCCTTTTTCTTTTCCTTTCTCAAAGTAGACTCAATATTCTACTTTTCTATCTTATATTTATATTCCCTTTTTCTTTTCCTTTCATTTTTTCTCTTTTTGTCTTCCTCCCTTCCTTACGTCCTTTCTTTTGATTTTTTTGAGACAGGGTTTCTCATTAACTATGGAGTATGTCCTGGAACTTGCACTGTAGATCAGGTTGACCTTGAACTCACACAGATGCCTGCTTCTGCCTCCTGAGTGCTGGGATTAAAGGCCTGTGCTACCCCACCACTGTCTGGCCTTTTTTTTCAAACAAGAACCTTGAATCTAATTTCCTTTATTTAGCATTTTTCCTGACCAATATCTATAACAACTTGTAAGCAAAATTCCAAGTAAAATCTCAGTACTGTATTATCCAGAGTTCTAGGAAGTCTACTGTGAAACTGTCTCCTAGAAATGACAGCCATGAAGTCTCATCAATACAGTTGGTTAAACATGACCTGAACAAAAACATAAAGAGACATGATAATGTATAAGGGGTAAAATTGATGGGACCCAACCCCTAGACTAAGAATCAGAAATAACTAATGAAAGCTGAGAAATGGAGAATTAGTCTCTCCAGAAATAAGCCCCCTAAAATTTTATTTAACTGAACTGCAAATTTGAACAATGTTATTTAATTAATATGCATGCTTACAACATTCTTTATGTCTATCATTTTTCAAAAAAGATTAAATAAAAATGTCACCATGACATATATTGTGGTTTTTAGCTCTCATGGCCAGAAAACATGCTGGTCCCCAGGAATCACTTTGTTTTAATTATATCTGATACTCAAAAAAATCTTATATAACATTATAACTTGTAATAAAACCACTATTAAAAGGGCCAAATTGGGTCTAATGCTTCTTTCTTCCCCCATGGAATTTAAAATAAAAGAAAGCTAAATATGCTTCTTTTATTATGGTTTTTGCTATGAAATAACCATTGTATGTTTGTGGATCATGTCATTAGGATTCACTACAGTAATGAAACTTTTCTAACTTGAAGTTGAAGATTTGCAAATTGTGATTAATAGATAATTACAAATGCAGTTTGACATTTGAAAGACAATATTATTTTTTCTATAGGATGACAAACAATGAAGAGAATTGGAAATATATATATCAGTTTTTCATGTTTCTAAAAATATTTATTATAGTTGTAAATGCAGTAAGAATTATTGTTGCCTGGGTAATGTGGATAATGTAGGTGTAATGTCCATAATAGTATGTTGAAATGTGTGGAGATCAAATTTAGAGTATAGTAAGTGACCTTGGTAAAAGTGGTTAATGCATCAAACTCAATAGAAAAAAGGTCATATGGAAATCACGTACCTGGTACCTTGTGTAAATTGAATAGTAGTTTCTTCTCAATTGATTTTCAATAGCTGATTTTATAGTTGGGTAATCTAGGATGGATATGTTTAATAATTCGAATTTCTCTAGATGAAGAATGTAATTACATTGTGATGATATAGTTTATTTGACTAAAAATTAATCTTTTTCCTAGAAAAAATTAATATCTCAGAAATTTGAATACCAAAGAACTCAGTGACCAGTAAACTACAATGCTCACATTTACTAATAACAATTTATAAAGGTGAATTAAATAAACCACTAAGAGGAGTTAATTTTATATTCTTACTGCATCAAAATGCAGGGAGTCTTAAGTTATAATGATTTAATCAAAGGACATCAGACACCACTATCAAAACAAATAGAGTATTTCTGCTTCCTATATTTACATTCATGCCAAAAATCAATCAGAATAATGAGCAAATATAATACATTTCTGTAGGAGTGGACATTCATTAAATAATTTCTGCAAGTGATAGAATACTTGATTCTTGTTCAGATAGCAATTTGGGCTGTAATTCTAATTCTTATGGTAGTTACGGCCATTCCAAATTTCCCATCAACTTCAATTTTGTAGAGGGAGTAATCAATATCCATGACATTCCTCTCATTTGCTTGAAATTACAGATGATGACTTCAACCCTGTGCTCTGTTTTTTTTCTTACAAATAGGACATTGACTAATATATGGTGACCATAGAGGTCTTGAGCTCACATAATTTTATACTATGCAAAAATGAGCTCTGCTTATATAACTATAACCTAATAAATCCCCAAACCATTATTTCTGAAAATACTGAGATGGTCAGTGCATAATTTGGAAGCAAAGTCATCAGCATTTTATAAAAAATAAAAATAAACTGATAAGGATTCTATACCTGCTTCACACATGACTATTCAGTGAGACCTTACATGCATTGTTTACTCTCGGTTGCTGTTATCTCTTCATTTGCAGAGATAAGAATAGAGATGGGAATATGTGTTCATATAAGGACATGGGAAAACTGATTATCTTTTTAAATACACATGTGCCTAGCCCCCAGTTTTCTGTAGATGTTTGATTGCAATAGAATATATAACATTCTGTAGTGAAATACTTATGGTTAATAATATTGAGGCTGTAATGTGTTAAAAAGCCACTTAACTAGGAGAAATTTAAGTTCATTCCAAGAGTAATATTTTGTGGAAGTATGAAGAGGATTATTTATTTATACCTCTACTAAATACATCTATAAAAGCACCTTCACACTTCACAATTTTATGAGAATTGAATCCTATGTCAATATCACTATTTTAATGTAAATCGCGAATTACATTACTTTTATCTAACTCTTTAGGAAGTATTGCTGTTAAGTGCTGCACTATGTGCTCAATGTGCATTGCATATTTTAGGCATTATAAAATATAATTTTATAAAAGATAAACCTGAATACATGCTGTAAAATTATCATCTGTCTACCATGTTCATGGTTTTCATAATTGAGAACTTAAAAATGACTCTGCTGTCTATTTCCTAATGTTTCTCAAGTGATCACAACCAAATAAATACCAATTGATCTTCAGCCATTTGAAGGTCGAACTGAAGCAGTCTTTCCAACGGGCTTTCTCACATGGATGGTAGCAGACACTATTATGGACTGTGAATCCAGCTGGGACCACCCAACTGATTGCAAAAATGTGCGCAGTCGATCTTCATATATGAGGATAATTACCTCTAATACAATGTTCCAAGCAAGCCTAACTGACACTTTCACAGAGTTATATTGTTTGTGTTTTAATAAAGCTTGCCTGAATATCAGAGTACAAAGCAGCCACACTTGTTAGCCATAGAGTCCAGGAAGTGATGGCAGAAATCTTTAATTGCAGCAGCCACACTAGTTAGCCATAGAGACTGAGCAGTTATGGTGGACACCTTTAATAGGTCTCAGTCTCAGTCTGAGGGTTTGTGGAGGCAGAATCACCTATTTTGGTGTCTGAGGAAGAGGTAAGAACCAGTGACTATCTGCTTTAATTTACTGGTAATAACCTTGAACCCAAATATCTGTCTCTTTGTTTTTATTATTCATGCAGCATGCAACATTTGGAATAAGAATACAAGAAAAAAGACATTTACCTGTGACTTTATAGCCACCAGCATAGGCTGGAGCTACACAAGGACAGAGTCACTGCCCTACTGGCTAAGCTTTTTTTTCTTCTCTTCTGGCAGGCTCTCTCTGAACCTCCTTCTCAGGTTTCTGCCAAACTTGGTAGCTGCCTGTGGGCCCATATTTCATATAAAATAATTTATATGCAGGCTCACTCGCCACTAAGCAGCTGCAATCCTGCCAAACAAGCAAGTTAGCCAACTAACAAAGGCTAGGATGTATTGTTCCTTCTCCTTTGTTCAAAGGTAAATAGCCTGGAGAAAGGTATTTTTCAAAGCTGGTGACTAAGTTGCAGGTGTTTCCCTAGCCCGGCATCCCCCAGAAAGAGAATATTAATGAGGATCCACCTTGGTTTACCTGGGGATTAAAAGGTGTTTTGTACAATAAATGTGGGTAGATCTTCAGGGATGAATGAAGCCTGAGATGCCCTTCAGATATGGCTGTGTGAACTGTATCTCATTATTTCTTGGGCCTCTGTACCGGTCAAGATAGGGAAAGATAGTTTCTATGTTGGGGCCTACAGGCTCTGACATAATGGCGCCAGCAATGTGGGGCTGACCACTCAACCTGAGAAAAGCCGAAGAAAGAACAAGAAGTATGAAAGAGAACATGGTGCTGACCACTGAACCCCGAGAAAAGCTGGAGAAAGGACAAGATGAGAGAGACCATAAATGCTCACTGCTGAACCCCGAGAGAAAGGAGAAAGGACAGAGGAGAGCACGAGGCTGATCTGCGAACCCCAAAAAACAAGGAAGAAGTGACCAGATGTGAGGAACCCATGAGAAAAAAATCAGTGGATGTGTGAGTAATATGCACTTAGATAACAAAACAGGACAGTAATATTGAGTAAAATTTGTAAATATAGAAATATGGGTCAAGGAGAAAGCAATTGAATGGCTATGCAGTTGAATGAAGATATTTTAAAACACAGAGGAGAGAGAGTACAGCAGTATCAGATACAGGAATTTTTAGAATTCATAGAGGAGATATGCCCTCGGTTTTCGCAGCATAAGACCTTTGACATAGCCATATGGAAAGAAGTAGGAATGAGAATCCAATAACACTGTAATTATGGACCAGAAAGCATCCCTGAAGATACACCTTATTTCTGGATGCTAATACAGGAAAGGTTGGACTCAAATCCTGACCAGTAGGAGATATTCCCTTCTGCACCACCTGAGGAGTTGCTAGATATCTTTCAGAACAGGTCAGAGACTAATGATTCAGGCTTTGAAAGGGAGTCTTTATCTCTCTCACTAGCAAACAGCAGCGCTGAGAGGCAGAGACACGAGGACAGGGTTCAGAAAGAAATAAAAGGCTTGAGAAGGATGGTAACCTCACTATTTCACAGATTAGGAACTATGCATATACAGGATTCTTGTCTGAAGAATGATAGTCTTCCTATAGCAATGGCAGGCTTAGATTCACCCTCAATTCAGAGTACACCGAAGATGAAGCAGAAGCATAATGATAGCACTGAATCACCTCTACAACTTGTATCAGAGAAGCCGCTAGCAGAGGAGAAGAGATGCAAGGATTTCAATT
>LOJH01009130.1:4989-28787 GCA_001685095.1 Ellobius talpinus
TCATTCATTCATTCACTTTTATTGCCATACTGGGGGTGGAAGCCAGGGCCTCCAGCATGTTAGGCAAGCACTCTACCACTGCCCTTCATCCCAGGCCGCTTAAGAGCTTTCTAGTCTAGGAAAGATGTTGCGCTCTGCCTGTCAGGACTTCTGCAACCTCTGTGCTCACAGGTACATCTGAGAGGATGGAGTTTAAAGGCAAATCTGAACTGGCTTTTTGGAGCCCGTTTCCTATGGAGGGGGGTACCTTGTACAGCCTAGATACAGGGGGTAGCGCCTTGGTACTGCCTCAACTTGATGTGCTAGACTTTGTTGACTCCCCTGGAAAGCCTTACCCTCTCTGAGGAGTGGATATGGATGGGGGGATTGGAAGATGTGGGGAGCAGGAGGAGGGGAGGGAGGGGGAACTGGGATTGGTAAGTAAAATGAAAAATAAAACTGGGCAGAGGTGGTGCACGCCTTTAATCCCAGCACTCAGAAGGCAGAGGCAGATGCATCTCTGTAAGTTCATGGCCAGCCTGGTCTACAGAGTGAGTTCCAAGACAGGCTCCAAAGCTACAGAGAAACCCTGTCTCGAAAAACCAAAAAAAAGAAGAAGGAGGAGGAGGAGGAAGAGGAGGAGGAGGAGGAAGAGGAGGAAGAGGAGGAGGAAGAGAAAGAAAAGGACAAGGAGAAGAAGAAAAAGGAAAAGGAAAAGAAAAAAGATTGTTTTTAAATTAAAACAGTAAATTTAAAAATTAAAAAATAAAATAAAGGCAAATCTGATTCACCAGGATAACCATGGGGCTTGGAAAACTTGAACTTATAAACAGATAACCCACAGACCACATAGAAAGACTGAGGCAGCAAGCACTAATTTCGTTTGGTTGTTGACACTGAGAACAGTGACCGCAGGGAGCCTGAACAGGATCTTGCCCATCCAGGACCGCTAATGGTGTTTGGTGTAGCTGGTTTCGTGATTTAAAACAAAACAAATGTTTGAGTCCCTCCCTGCCTTGGGATGGTGTTGACAGGAGGCTCAACTGCCACGCGCTGGGAAAGATGAGCCGGGGTAGCCCCTGCCCTTCCGGCCATTGTCACCAGAGAGCTGGCTTCTCAGTCCTCTGCAGCCACTGTTTAACTGCTATTGTGAAACCTGTCTTGCATGAAGGTTTTGGGGGGCTGCTTTCATTTCTCCTGCCCTGCTCCCCCTCAGAATTACTTGCTGGAGACTTCCAACACACCCTGCCTGTGACAGGTCAGTCAACACAGGTTTCAAACTCCGAAATGCACATTCTTGTACCGCCTCCCAAGCACATGCACCGGACACAGGTGAACCCCAAATTTCACTCATACTTCCAGGATTTCAAATCTACTTAGCCCAGAAGACAAACTGCCACATTACAATACAACTGGGGACCAGCAGGTGAAGATGGCAACTGGCAACTTTAGGGGACAGAAATCCAATACTTCCTAGGAATTGCACTATGTAGACGTCAAGGTCTTTGCTCATCTGCCTCTATCACAGTGGTTCCCAACCTTAAAATGCTGCGACCCTTTAATACATTTCCTCGTGTTGTGCTGACCTCCAACCATAGATTACTTTCATTATTACTTTGTAACTGTATTATGTTACTATTATGAATTGTAATGTGAATATCTGTGTTTTCTGCTGGTCTTAGGCAACCCCTCCAAGGGGTCATGACCCACAGGTTGAGAATTTTGTTTTGGTTTTGGTTTGGAGATTTTGTTGGAACTTTCTGAGACGGGTTTTGATATATTCAGGCCATCCTTGACTTTACTCTTGTAGCCAGCCCAAGCTGGCTTGGAACTTTCCATCCTCCCAGCTCAGCCCACCATGGGAAGCACCATTCCTTAGGCATAGGGTGCTGAACTGTATAGTGGAGAAATGTAGACGAGTAGAAGCAGGCAAATGAGCTGCGCATGTTCATTTGCGAGCCTGTGAGTGTGATGTGACTAGCTGCTCCAAGTCTGACTTCCCTGGGACCTGGAATTGTCAACAGAACAAATCCTTTCTCCCTTAAGTTGCTTTTTTTTTGAGGTATTTTATACAGCAGCAGGAATGAAGCCAGGGCACCTGGCCTGGTCTCAGAGAAGTAAGAACTTAACAACAAATGTTTTATCCATGACAACAAAACATAAATCGACTCAAACATTCTTCAGTCCGTAAGTCATTAAACAAACTCCAGGATGCACAAACCTCACATAAGACTGCTTAGCAAGAAAAGGCATGAACTTCCAGTACATGCAACCTGGATGAATAACTGGGAATTGCACTAATGAGGAAAATTCCCTGGAGGTTACATACTTTCTAATTCAGTTTCCATAGGATTTTAGGGTTGGAGGGCAGATTAGCAGTCACCCAGGAATAGAGAAGGAGAGGACAGGAAGGATATGGGTCCAGTGAACAGTTCAAGGAGACACAGGAGATCTCTTTGATGGAGCTACTCTGAGTCATTTTTTATGTGAATATACAGTTATCTCAAAAAAAAGCCCTTAAGTAAATAACATTCGTAGCTAGCCCTCAAAAAAATCTTTAGTAAGGCATGAATTATGAATGGGGATAGAGTACTTGCTTAAGGCTTACAAACCATGTGATTCAATCCTTAGCATTGCCAAAATCTAATAACAAAAGCACAAGAAGAGAAAAATAATTTTATAAAGTGGTAATTCATTAGTTATTAATTGTGTTTGGCACTTTATATATAATCTTGAATCCTTCAGACGTCTTTGTTGTTGTTTGTTTGTTTGTTTGTTTGTTTGTTTGAGACATGGTGTCAAACCTGAAACCTTGGCTGGCCTGGAACTTGCCATGTAGACCAAGCTGGTCTCAAACTTAAAGAGATATGCAAATACTTTTAAAAAAGGATTTCTTTATTTTTATTATTTTATATGTATGTCGGAGTATATATACAAAACATGTGTACCTGGAGCCTGAAGAGGCCAGAAAAGGGTATTGGATTCCCAGAGCTAGGTTTACAGGAGGTTGTGAACCACCTGATATGAGTCCTGGGAATGCAACCTTATTCCACCGCAAGGGCAGCAAGTGCTGTCAACTGCTGAGCCGTCTCTCCAGACCCCTTATGACACTTTAGCAGTGACATTATCACTATTTGCTTTCCAGGTGAGAAGCCGAGAAGGTTTAATATGATTTTCCTCCGTGTCAGAAAGTAGTCGGATGGGGAACAAATCCAAGGCTCAAGGCCACACTCTGTTCCCCTTTGCTCATGGGAGACACATTCTCGGACCTCTGGTGATGTCTGCACCTGTGGACGGCACCCAGCCCTACTCTTCAGGGCCTTTTCTGTTATACCATGGACCAAGGCTGTGACTTTGAAGTCTGGGGCACAATGAGCAAAATGTCTTATTCCTCCTGCACACGTCACAGGGCTTCTGCTGTTACCACAGGTCTTAGGTATCTCGGCATGCGGTTTCCTTCCCTTTCCTTATTAATTTTGGAAACTTCCTCCTTCCTACTTGAAGGAAGCACTTAGTGGCCTCTGTTTGGCTTTTCCGAGGTGCAACATTACTCTTCCTGTACTTCAAGGGCCATTACTGGATGAGGTGCCTGAACAAGCGCTGTGATACCACAGCAGTCAGACAATCAAGACTGCTCTTAAGGGACTGACAGGGTGAATACGTACGCTGTGTGGTTCTCTGGACAGAGGAGTGGTTTATACGCTACATGGGGCCAAGCTAGATGACACAAGGTGTTATTATACTGCTCAGAATGCCTTACAAGTTAACTCTTGTGAATGATCTCTTTCTGAAGCCACAGATAGCAGAAAGGCAGATAAGAGATGGAGAGCAACTGTACCAAGCATGACGACAAGGGTGCTGTGACTTTCTCCGAAAGGAGAAATCAGTTAGCGATGGGGAAAGCAAGAGAGGACAGCCTCCCTGAGCAGCCAGGAGCAACACTCTTCCCATGGCATTCTCAGCAGCAGCAAGCTCCCGTGGTTGATTTCCTGGCAGAACTGCGTCGGTTGCTCTTGTTGAGGCACAAGAGGCTTAAGGTTAAAGTAATATTGGACCATCAAGGTCGTAGATTTCTAGGCAAACAGGTCCTATCCATTGTCTGTGAAGTTTCAGCCAAGATTGCGTTATTCCCAAGAGAACCCAAATTGCCCTTTTATTTACAGCGCTCCCCTAAGCGTTTAGGATCAGCAATGACGGTTGTGGGAAAGAGGGACATAATGCTGTATGTTAACTATAGGATGAGATGTGTCCCACAAGATCTGCCCCAGCACCTGACAAGCATGTCAGTTTGATCCTCTGTAGCTGCTGAAGTTCCCTCCTGCCAGGACGGGAAGGGAACTAGGTTTGGGTCGAGTGTTGCAGCATGGCGAGAACTTGGTACCCATGACTGTGGAGGGCCTGCCTCCTGACAATACCGATATTGCCTGGGTGTTATCACAGCAGTTCTGGAGGCTGGGAAGGGGGCTGGTAGAGGAGTACCAGATGGTGTACCTCTTCCCCGGGCTCCTGCTGGGTTAACAGGCCCCATCTGAGGAGGTGGAGGTTCATCCCATGAAGTCTTGACTCCACAGGGAAGAGGCATTGGGGCAGCTGCTGTGGTTGCTGTCACTGCTAGCACTGCTGGAATGTCAACTCAGTAGCCCCACCGGGACAGGAAACCTCACCCCACGTGTTAGCGGAGGAAACCCACCTCCAGGGATTACAACTCCTCCACCTGGCATGAGACCACTCCCCATAGGACACAGATTGGCCTCTTCCCTGCTTGAGGGATACCTGTAGCCATGCCCCCTCCAGGATGAATCCCCTTCTCCCAGGAATTAGAGGCCCACTTCTCCAAGGAATGTGTCCACCAAGACACTAAAAGCCAAAGTTGCACACCAACCACTAGTGAGCACAGGGGAATCCAGGTGTGAGGTGTGATGCTCCAGAACTGGGCTGCTCAAGCCTTTTGCACTCCCAACTCCTTTCAGTCCAAGAGATTGTATATGATCTCAGGGTATACACATAGGCACATAAACCAAGTACACAAATCAAGCACTTATGGATAATGTTTACTGATAATATAATATTTCACATCAATTCTTTGGCATATAAGTAATGTTACCACTTTTAAAGACCAAAGTAAATTTGCATACTAACGAGATAGCTATGCCTGCTTAATTTTACCTAAAGAATGAAATCTTGGTTGAGTACTTGATACTGCAAGGTAGAAAATATCTTTAATGATTTTCAGAGTTAATAGATACTTTGATTTTTTACTTATCAATCATGAGACCACCACGATGCATAAATATGTAGTACAAGGTGGAAAATTACTTTTAGGGCTCTTTCTGGGGGAAAAATGTTGTATATTCTGTCCTAAACTCCAAGCTAAAATTTATTTAAGGATCTGTATGCGCATGTGTGTTCATATGGTGGGGAGCACACACACTCATGTGTGGAGGCCAGAGGCTGACTCAGGTATCTTCCTCAGTCACTCTCTGCCTTAATACTTCTAAGATCTATTTTAATTCTTTTTAAATCCCGTGTGTGTGTGTGTGTGTGTGTGTGTGTGTGTGCACGCATGCGTGTGTGAGGAGGGTGGAATATGTGCCTGAGTGCAGTTTCCTGCAGAGGCGGAAGGCACAGGATCCATGGCAGCTGTGACGCACCTTGAGCTCAGCTCCTCTGCAAGAGAAGCCTATGCTCTCGACCCATCTTTCCAGCCCTATAGGTTATTATTATTTTATTTTTTGAGACAGTCTCTTATGGAACCTAGAGCTTGTCACTTCAGTTGTACAAGTTGGCCAGCAAGCGACAAGGACCTTTCTGTCTCTACCTCCCCAGGAGCCCCAGCCTCTACAGGTGCTGGGGGTCAAACTCTGGTCCTCATGGTTGTGCAGTAAGTACTTTCCTGACTGGGCCATCTCCACAGTCCCCCATGGATTCTTTAAATGAAACTCAAGTCAGTAAGATATAGCACAACACAATCCAACAAGCGTTGATGCCGAAAACTTAGAGTAGGGAAATATGAAAAGTCTTGGTTTCCATATTTATTCTTACTTCTATAAGACCAGAAATTTTTATATACACAGTAAGAACACTGAAATTCTTGAGCAAAAATAACCTCCGTCTGAGCTGAGGTACTTCAGCCGCATGGGTTGGTGCTGTGTGGTGTAATGGTATGCCAAGCGCAAATTGTACATGCTTGTTCGGAACCAGTGCTGCAGTGACATCCCACAATGTAACATGGGCCACTACAGTCAGAAACACCCCTGAATCAGGGTGTATTAATGTATATAATGTAATTATATTGTGCACATATTACACATGTAATTATATTAATGTATATAATGTAACTAATGTGGTTGATTTGGAATTAACTTTGGGTTCTTGCATGGTCAGAAACCTTTTGCCATTGCTAAGCTTTTCCTGGCCCCCACATTCACTATGGGGTCACCACCCACAGCTTACATAGCTAGGCTTTAGAATAAACCAAACCATTCCCAGGACTAGAAGAGCCGAGGGATGGGCATCTTGTCTGTGGGAGGTTGACAGCAGCATCTCACGTGTGGAGATAATGACAGACTGTGCTCAGGAAAGTAAAGACTGTGACATAATCAATAATGGCTGGAATCTTGCCTAACCAGGTAGTTAATCTCCTAGGTTACGTATTCACTCAATGACTGGGCACCTATGATGTGGCAGCCACGACTCTAGCACTTAATACAACACACCAAACAAATTCTGCTCCCCCATAGAGTTGGCTCGCTTTCTCTGATTAGTGCTAATTCCTCGTCAGCCAGATCTTCACTCCCAGGCCCCGAGACTGCACACCCGTACTGTTCATTTGTAGTCTCAGAATTGCAAAAAGAAACATGAAGCTCTCTGGGGTGAAGTGAGGCAGACACAGTCCTTGTGAACTCAAGGTGTGGGTGAGCTTACTCCAGCGTGGCTGGGGAAAGAAACTTAAGATGGGCAGAGTTTCAGGCCTGGGATCAAGAACATGAGCTCAAAACCAAGATGAAGAGTTGGTGGTGTGATCCTTGATGAGGATTCAAGTTAGCCTGGGGTACCCTTCTCTGTTTTCCACTCCCAAACTGGAAGGCACTTTGGAATCTTCCATAAATGTAGAGAAACTGGGGGCTTTCCAATCCTAGCCTGGGTCAGTAACTATTTCAAGACAATGCCTAACAAGATGGCTTTGCTTTGTGAAAGAGACGGGGGAGGACAGAAAGTAAAGACACCTGGAGACTCGTGAGTCAGACAGGAGATATTCTGCAGGAGGCCCTTACAGAATAACACAGGCAATTAGAGGCATGGAATTTTCCTCAGAATGCTAAACCTGATGATGTTCAGATGAAGACAAAGTGCTAAAAGATAAGCTGCCAGTCACTTCCTGCAAAAAGACAGCTCGAGGTAAGTGGGTAAGACTAGACTCAAGGATGGAAAAACTTATAAATATGAATCCGAAGGCAGGATTTTAAAGCATTCAAAAATCCTTAGGTGCCCAAACCTCAGGAGTCAGAGAATAAATATTTAAAATGCATTTGAACTTAGTTATGGAAAAAGTCATTTTCCCCTTGATTATACAAGGTTTTATAGAATTCCCAGTGACTCCCCAATTTCTATGTCAAATTTGCAATAATAATTAGCCACTTGCTGTCTGTTGGCCATGACTTATAGAGTGTAAGAAATATAGATATCTCCCATAATTAAATAGAAACTTTTCACAGGGTTAAAAGAATCTGCATTTTTACATATGCCAAACCCAGAGTGAAAAATCCTCTGGCTTTAATCTAAAGAGAAGAAATGTCACTGGCCCAAACATTCCACTTTTCTGTCACTTTTCCGAACAGGAAAGTTCAGGGTCTTCATTAATCACCTAATAACATTGCACAACATCAGTCAAGGTGGGGCGGATGTGGATTCACAAAGAACTCTGACAGATGGGTCCAGGCTTGGTCTCAAAGACTGGGCATTTTATTTAGCTGCATCTTCAGTAAACCAGCTTGCTGGCCACAGATGCTCACATCTCCAATTCTGGTTAGGGCACAAACTGAGGAAAGCAGGGGTCCCTTCCCTCCTGGCCACAGTTAACAGATGTAGAACCTGCTTCTCACAGGGCTGAGTCTAAAGCCGACATGGTCAACTGCCACCTTCTTCTTGCCTCCATCCTTTAAGAGGAAAAGCCCTCTTTGAAGGAACACGTTCTAACTGCACAGCCAACTGTAGAAAGGTGCTTAGCTGGACTAGAAAGGGACATTCTGTGTTCAATGGCGTGCAAAGGTTAACAACACTGGCACTTCAGACTAGCAGTTAGCCAAAGCTCTTCCATGCACAGGTCATGTGCGTAGACCTGTGGCTGTGGTGTGTGAGCCGATCCGTGGGATGTTTAAGGAACACAATGGACAAAGCTGGTTTGCCTGCAGAAAAGAGAAATGGTGGCTCCATCTGGCCAGTTTCACCAGCAGAACAGGGCAACTGGTTCATCTAGAGTTCAGGTCTGGACATTTGTATTTGGCTATTTTATGACAGGACCTTTAGGAATCCAGAGCACTGGGGTTTATTATTTCTTCTCATTGAGTTCAGCTACTTTGCATTAGGGATTATTTCTTTGGAGTGTTTAGTCTTCTATAAAAATAATACCAGAATTTTAATATAGATTCCCAGGTAGTAAGAAATATCAGTGTATCTTCAAGTTTGGGAATAGCAAGAAGTATAGTAAAATGGTAATAATAGTAATAATTATGATAGATGGATATATAGATGATAGATAGATTAATAGATACATGGGTGCAAGCATACATACAGACACACAGACATTCCTAAAGACATTTGTTTCCAAAAGCCAAATCTTGTCCACAGCATATCATCAGCCCAAAACGTATTATAAAACTACATAATTAAAAATACAAGTATAGGAAACATAATATTCTCTATGCATTAATTATTCCTATAATTCTGTCCTTTTCAAATCAGAACTAAAAATCATACCCAAATCATTATCAGGGGACAATACACTTTCTTCTTGGCATTTTCTTGGCCTCTTTTATACTTTGTGGTCTAAGGAAAGCAAAATAAAGCAAATGCCCAATCAAAAACATTGTATCACACACTCAACAAGATCAGCTTTTCCTCCTTTCTCCAGCCTGGCAAGTGGATCCTGTAAGTTTTTCAGTCCCACCGAAAGCCTGCCACTTGCATTATGTGTTCTGACTAAAGCCGAAGTCTACCATTTTCAAAGTGTACCTGAAAAAACAACCAGAAAGAATGGGATCCCCCTCCCTTTAAAGGCAACACCATGAACAAGTACTTGAGAAACTCTCGGAAGACAGAGCACTGCCTAGTAAAACACATGCAGTAGGCAAAATATCAGGTTTCTTTCCCAGCTGTCCAGAATCCCATTAGTACACTTTACCCTAACGCTCCTTCGCTATAATTAGGACAGCTTGGGGTTTATCTGGGCCTTCTGTCAAAGCCAGATTTCCTTCCTAGCTGCCGAAACAGCAGCTGCCATTCACAACTACCCCGACGACACTGGAATATTTATTTTGATTTACATTATAGTACAAGAATTGTGAGTGTGAACTGACAAACAGAGAGAGAGAGAGAGAGAGAGAGAGAGAGAGAGAGAGAATGTTTCCTCTCACAGTTTAAAAACAAAACAAAATAAACAAAACAAAGCAGGTCTTACCTGAAGATGGTCAGTCTGGTCTGATGTCCGGCTTGCTTCAAATATTTGATAAAACAGCTCCCCTCCTCTCCCCAAGCTTGTGGACCCTTCCTTCGGAAGTGGGTCTGCCGGTGGCGGAGGGGTTTTGGAGTCTTGGTCTGCAGGAAGCGGAATACACGGCTCTGCATGGAAGTGGGAATTCCAGCCAGCAGCTCCTGCCTCGGTGTGTGTGTGTTCTTGTCCATAGTTCCCAGTTATGGGGTGCCTAGTCGATTCCTTGGGGAGCAGATCAAGCATGTCTTTTGGAGCATTGTCTTTCAGCAGCTGCTTCTTGGCATTTGCCTTCATTCCTGGCCGCCTCGCCCTGGTGGGTCTCGGGGCAGCCTTTCTGCTGCCCGGATGCTTTTCATCTGATCTTTCCCCAGCCAGGCTTTTCAAACCCTGCTTCACCTCTGACTTATCTAACCCCGCAGACAAGGGCCTCACCCCTGCCTCTGTCTCTGCCTTATCCATGCTTTGCAGACTGTCACTGGAGAATTCCTCTCCTGCTTCAGGGTTGTCTCTGGTTTCTCCCCGAATTCCTGGACAATCATGTCCAACAGCCTCGGAAGCAGTAGGGAGTGGAGCCCTCCCGGGTTCAGTCCTCTTAGCTGTTCCATCCTGGTGAGGTCCCAGAGGAAGAGTCATTCCTGCATGCAGGGGTAAGGGACTGTGACTGGAGGTTCCGCTGCTCCTGACCCCCACTTCCTGGGGTTGTGAGTGATAAGGACACAAGCCAGTGGTGGCATTCCTAGGCCCCATGTCACCCGACACCCGAGGCCCACAACCCATTTCACTGAGGAAATGCTCACGCCCACCCAGACCACACTCATTGAATGCCATCTCTTCGTCATCGCTTTCTAATAAAAAAACTCGGTCAGTCCCCAGCAGGTTACTTTGCCAAATGGCATTAGAGTAATCCGTCATAACATCGGAACATTCCAGATACTCCAGGTCATCATCTGAAAACTCCTCCGTGTAGGTTAGGGTTATCTCTGGGCAAAGTTCATAGTCACTGTCAGAATCTTCACTGGAAACCTGTGGACCAGGCTGCACATTGATGGAGTTGCTGTCACCTGGGTAAGGACACAGGGTGGCCTCCGGCAGTGGGAGACTAAAACTGATATATTTCTGTGCTCTGGGGTTTTGATGACAAGGGGTGACACCCTCCTCATTAGCCCCTTTGCTACCTAGGTCGTCACCAATTAACCCCGGCTCAGTTGCATGCCCTTTCCTATGCTGACATACATCTTGTTTACCAGTAGTGTCATTTGAATGAAAGGAATTTTCTTGTGTGTTATCTGAATTGTACGGCTCTATCCTTTGTCTTGTCTCTTTAACATCTAGAGGATTCTCAGAATTGGAAGCACCAGAGTCATAAATGGCCTCTATCTGGGGCAAACATGAGTGGTTGGATTTGTGGGGGGAGGAATCAGCTGACATGCAACCCCCCACACTTTCTTCTTCCTTACAAGGGCTCCATTTCTCGTCTGTGTGCTTTATGCCATCTCCTTCATGTCTCTCTGTTTCACGTTTGCCAGCCCTATCCCTGCCACCTCCTGGCTCAGGAGACACTTGTGCGTCCTGCAGACACTGGACCTCAACGGATGCTGAACAGCAGATCATACCCACGCAGCTTCTTGCAGAGATTTGATAAACAGCAGCATCGCTCTGGGTACAGCTAGAAAAAGGACAGACAGGTAAGTGCGGTGACATTTGTCACATCTTGGTGTTTGAGAAAATGGCCAGCTCTGAAAATACTGAGAAGGAGGAAATATATATATTATATAGTCTATTTTTATTTTACTGTTTAAGTTAGTTTAGTGCTCTTGAATTTCAAACAGCATTGTGTGTGAGAGGCATTCTATACAAGTAATAAAGGCATTCTATCTCAATGTTCTCAAACAATGCTGGCAGTAGCTCTTTTTAAAGACTACAGAAGACACATAGCTTTAAAAAAAAGAAAAGAAAGTTTTACTTTTTTGAGACTATACTATAGCTATGTCATTTCTCCTTCCATTTCCTCCCTCCAAGAAGTGGGATTTCTTGTCGAAGAAACTATACAACACCATAATGGGGTTATATGTCGGAAGGTCGGTGCCATTTCCTCCTTAATGTGACTGAAAAATCTAACTCCCAGCCATGAGCTCCACTGCTGGAAATGTGTGTCCACATGTCACCTTGACTAATGTGGATCAAGTCAGGTGTCCAGCTTTGGCCCAGCAGGGGAGAGCTCTGAATCACGCTAAGCTAAGCTTGCTCTCCCTGTTCCAAGAGGGACGGTGTTCCTGCAGCTTTCCTCTCTTGACTGGAGCCACAAGGAGCCTGCACCTGACAGGCGTCACTGACTCATTCCCTGCAGGGATCCTTCTGAGAGACTTAGATTTTCACCGACTGTTTTCTGTCTAAAATGTATACAGTTATCTAACTCAGATGGGGTGAATTAGACAGATAGGTAGGGGTACTTCTGACCCTGTAGTTCTAAGTCCCTCTTCACCCTCCCCGGGGGGGAACCCTTTATCTTCTCACCCTATATATGCTCATAAGGCTTCAATCATGGGAGCTTGGTGGGGGTAGGGAAGCGCTCACTCACCTATTCAGTCACAACTTCAAGGATGCTTTATTTAGATGGTAGTCAGTTTCTAGATGGCTTGATCGTGGCCATGACCTACACTTTGCCTTGGAGGACATCCTGGGGAGCTAAGTTTAGGGCAGCAGTCTATTTTACAAGCTTATTCAGGTCTGGAAGAATGCGGGGGACTCCAGGAAGCAGAAAGCTCTTTGCCGGAGTATTCTTCAAGAATATGTCAAGGCCGAGTAGCCTTTAGTTTCCCCCAGCGCGAGCATAAGCATCCTAACAGCTTGCCAGGCATGGTGGTTCACACCTGTAACTCTGGCACTGGGAAGGCTGAGATAACGGAGGGCAGCAAGTTCAAGGACACAATAGGCTACAAAGAAAGACCCTGTTTCAAACAAAACAACAAAAACTGGAGGGGGAGAGATCCTGAGAACTCTATTTAAAATTCCTAAATCAGAGGCTGAAGAGATGACTCAGCAGCTAATAGCATAGTCTGCTCTTCCAGAGGACCCAAGTTCAATCCCTGGCATTCACACAGTGGCTCACAACCATCTGTAACTCCAGTCTCAGGAGATCTGATGCCCTCTTTTGGTCCCCGCAGATACCAGGCATGCACATGGTACACAGACATGTATGGAAACAAAACACCCATACACATTAAACAAATAAGTAAAATTACTTTTTAAAAAGAACATTGAGTTTCATAAGTCACAACTTCTAGATGGAGGAATTAAAACGTGTTTTCAAAGATAGGAGTCATTCCCATGTAACAGCCACCCCACTCCCCTCCAGTCCACTGCTTCCCTTTCTTCATTAGTTAGGCTCAGATCTGTCCAGCTAAAACCAAACAGTCAACTGAGGAAAAGCGACCTTTGCAGAGTTTCCTATTATACCTATCATTCCCTTCGTGAGCCTTCTCGATTAATTCCTGGAGATCTGTCCTCGGTTATGGGTTTACAGGGAACATCAAAGAACATTGTGGACAACAGGAAAATCCTGAGTGATTCAGACATTCTGACGTACTGATGCCAGGAAAACCCTGAAGGGACGATGACCAGTGTAGAGAGATGTGGAAAGAAAGCAAGGCCAGGAGGCACGCAGAGCCACACATAGAAGACGAGCAATTGATCAAGATCTGAGGAGAACCCCGTGTGGTGGCACATGCTTAACCCGAGCACTTGGGAGGCTGAGGCAGAAAGATCATGGACTGAAAGCCTGGTTTTGCCTACAAATATACATTTATATCAAGGAGAGAAAATAAATATAATCTTCGAAAAATGACAAAAAGTAACCATATTAAAAATAAGTCAATAACTGAATTGGCTATATCAGATTGTCGTGGTTTAGTTAAAACAATTTAAAGCACATATTTCAGTTGATATCAAATTTCCACTCCTCCCTCCATACAATGAGTAGAGAGGAAAAGGAATTGGACTAAGCAGGACCAACTTTCCACTGGCTAATGGATGCTTTGTGTTTTGCTTCTTGGTTGATGTATCTTTGATCATTATCTTTAAGTATCCCACAAAAAAGGGGGGGGGAAATTGGGCATAATACCAGTATCTGTTGTATGCTTCTGTATTACAAAAGTCTAGTTACACCCACATGCAAAACTGGGGTGCAAATAAGTTAAGTAATTCCTCCATAATGATAAATTGGGATAAGCCAGTGATTCATTGACCTCTGAAGCCTGGGTCTGTGTATGCGTCAAGAAAACTGCCATTCAGAGAAAGGAAACAGTAAGATAGAGAGAAAGCATTGTGTAAATGAAGCATTTCTATCCAAAGTCTCCATCCTACTCTGCCGCTTAGCAATCCTGTGGGAAACATGTGTTGATACCTGGCATTTTGCTGAGAGCTGAAGAGAGTCAAGGAGATGGGTGAGATCTTGCATCTATCGCCGGCAGCCTCAGAGAGAGCCTCAGAGAGCCATTGCGTGCAAGGCTACATTCTGGAGTTGGCAAGATAGCTCAAAGAAAGGACTTCAGTGGTAGCCAGCTAAAATGTGAGGCTAATGGGCATACAGAAACTGCAAAAGATGCTGGCAGAGAGACTTGTGGACCCTGAGGTGATTCCTAAAACCCCAAGAAGGAATTCCCAGAACAATTCTTTGCGTTCCACACGTGTTTGTACTTCCTAAGGGAGGCAGCAGCAACCTTCCACCCTGTCGGAAAGTCTTACCTTGAATTCTCTAGGCTCTTTCTAAATTAATCATTACCTTGTTAAAGGAAAGGGGTCCAAATTATTGTAACTAAATGGGGCTTCTGGGTTTGTACCCCCAGAATTATACCATACTAGAGATGCTAAAGCCATTTTGGTATCAAGACTCCAATAACTAATGTAGTTTGTGTCTGTCAGTATTACATCAAACTGAAAAGTGAAAATTCAAATTTTTTTCTTTTTTTGGTTTTTTAAGATAGGATTTCTCTGTAACTTTGGAGCCTGTCCCAGAACTAGCTCTTATAGACCAGCTGGCCTCAAACTCACAGAGATCCGCCTGCCTCTGCCTCCTAAGTGCTGGGATTAAAGGCATGTACCACCAATGCCCGGCTTTTTCTTTGTTTTTTTCAAATATTTCTTTATTCATTTCAAAATTAATCTATCATACCTTAGCATATATAGCATGTTTATAAAAAAAAACCTAAGTATATCTTCCAAAAACAAAGTAGAATTTTATGAAGGACATTGTTTTACGCTTTCCTAGGTATCTTTAACATGAGGCTTAATGGAACACAGCTGGAGATTTGGGTCTGTTTCTGCATCCGGTGTGATTCAGGACACTGTTTCAGTAGCTGTAGAGAATCGGCTCTCACATAGGCACCACGAGAAGATGCCAGAGGGAGGGGAGCCACAAGAATAACATCTGAGGGAACTGGAATGTTCTAGTTCAGAAAGGCGCTGAGTATTGAATGGAAAGGGTTGGGAAATCTGAATTTTATCATCAGTAATAGAGACGCTTAGTTTTCCTTGCAGCCCATTTTTCTGGGAAAATATCGGCCAAACATTATTTGTACCTTTGTTGAAGTGTGCATATGACTGTGTGTAGTTCAGGTGTGCAGAGGTCAGAGGGTAACCTGAGCTGTTGATCTTTGTCTTGAACATTGTTTGAAACAGGGTGTCTTGCTGATCACTGTGGCATAGGCTAGCTGGCCTGCAGGCTTCTGGGAAGGCCTGTATCCACCACCCAACCTTCTTAGGCACCCTGGAATTAGACATGGGTTACTCTGCCCCGCTTCATGTGGGTTTTGGGGATCTGCAGTCAGATCTTCACACCTGCATGACAGTTTTGTACACTGACCCACCTACACTCTAGCCCCTTGTCCACTGCTTTTTTTGCCCAAGTAAAATCATACTCTGGAAAACAAGTGGCTACTTTAGCTTGCAAATTAGATGATAATGCTTATGCTTTTAGTCATAACTTCAAGGAGTTCAGCAGTGGATATTTTTGTGAATATGTATTCTGTCTTTTAATATAGTTATCAAAAGGGTTTTTACTGAATTATTAAGAGCTAATAAAATTGGTCAAGTTGGTGTTAAATAATACTCCATTGCTTTTAACCACAGCTATATGGCAGTGAACCGTTCCACTCTACAACAGCTAATATGCTTGGGACTGCTGCCCTGATTGATCTCAGAGGTATCCCCCAATTCATCAGCACAGTGAAGAAGGCAAATTTTATATAATCATACATATATAAAATGTATTCTTCATACTTCCTGCCATGATGATGATGGACTAAACCTATGAACTATAAGACAGCCCATATTAAATGTTTTGCTTTACAAGAAAAAATGTATTTTTACATTTAAACGTACATTTTACACACATACACACAGATAGATAGATGTGTTCTCATGTCACCATTGCCTGACCTCTAGTGGCTTTAGCTTTGCCTCTGGTCTTCAGGCAAGATTTATTTATCAAATCCAAATAATCTACCACTAAAAGGATCTCACTATGTACCTTGGCTGTCCTGGAATTCGCTCTGTAAACCAGGCAGACCTCAAACTCACAGAGATCCACCTGCCTATACTTTCCAAGTGCTGGAATTAAATTAATGCTCAGATTAATATTTGCATATTTTCATAAAAGGGTTTTCTTTTATCCTAAGTATTCTTCCAGGGAGTTTAAGTAACAAGAGTTCCATAGGACATACTGGGGAGACAATGACGTCAGCTCTCCTCTAAGGAAAGCAGCAACACAGTGAGTGCCCTCTCAATGTAAACGGCTGTTAGGAGCAGAAGGCTTTCACCTGGCAGGGTGATGGCTTTGTTTGATCTCATCATGTATGCAGCCTCTTAGGCTGAGGACGTCATCTAAAGATTATTTTCCTGATTTATAAGGATAAAGCAAACCAATGCCTGGACCCCATGGCCAGAGATTCTGATTCAGTGGTTAAAACATGGGAAGGTGAGATTGAATTTGGGGAGGAGAAGGCTACCTCCACCAATGGGATGAGGGTGCTGAGGAGGCGAATCCTGGACATTCCTTGGGGTCACTGTGGCTGTGATGAAACACCATGAGCCAGAAGCAAGTTTGGGAGGAAGGGGTTTATTTGGCTTATACTTCCACATCGCAGTTCATCATTGAAGGAAGTCAGGACAGGAACTCAAACAGGGCAGGAATCTCAAGGCAGGAACTGATGTAGAGGCCATGAAGGAGTGCTGCTTACTGGCTTGCTCCTCATGGCTTGCCCAGCCTGTTTTCTTTTAGAACCTAGGACCACTAGCCCAGGGATGGCACCACCAACATGGGCCCTCCACCATGGATCACTGATAAGAAAATACCCTACAGGCTTGCCTACAGCCTGGTCTTATGGAGGTGTTTTCTCAGCTGAGGATCCCTCCTCTCTGATGACTCCAGCTTATGTCAAGTTGACTCAAAAGAAGCCAGTACATAGGGCTGTACACACCTGTAATTCTAGCCCTTGATAGGTAGAGAGAAAAGGATAAACTTCAAGCTCATTCTCAGATTCACATGAAGTTGGCGGTCAATCTGGGGCACATGAAATCCTGTCCGAAACACACACTATCAGGACAGGGATTCCCATGTGGGTTGAAAACTGAGTTATCCCAGCCATAGCTGCTGTTCTTCCTCAGTGTCTGCTCTGAGGCAACTTCCCTGATGCCAAGCATCCCCCCACCCATTGCTGAAAATTAAACTGTGCCTCCTGGCTAGAGGTAAAACTTAGACTCCCTCTAGATCTTCCTGAGTGTGAGCCACCGCCCTGGGCCAGGGCCATTTCACTTCATGGCATACCGGGCTTTCCAGTGGAGGAGAGCAAGGGCTGGGAAGGAAATGTCTGCCGAGTCTTCTCCCTGCAGCCAGGCTGTGGTTTGCCTGAGCAGTGCCTAGGCATGCCACGAGGAGAGAAGAGAGGACATAACTCCACGATGACATCTGTGTCCTTACCTTGTCACAGAACCAGGTTAAGGTCATTCTATTTTCTTAGGCTGTGTCTGTATTTTAATACCTGGCTCCCTATTGCTGTAAGTGATCTTCATTAAGTTATTTGAAATAGCTAAAGAAAGGAGATGAAACTGGATCATTTCTTCCTCCCATCTTCCTTCCCCTCCTCCTCTTCCTCCTCCTTGTCTTTTTCCTTTTTTCTTCTCCTCCTCCTTCTCCTCCTCCTTCTTCTATGCTGGGAATTAAACCCAGGACTTTGTGCATATTTAGCACATGCTATCCCACTGAACTATGCCCTCAGCCCAAAGCTTTGGATTTTTCCAGGCCTCATGCCTGTGTTTGTCATAGTAATAAAATTACAGTGCCAGAGACACATAGAACTTCCTTGGTGTATTTTCTATAACCAGCTAAGAACATTTCAAAGTGAATGAGGGAATCATTGATCATATGTTCACTAACCCACTCAGTAATCTAGCCAACCAATGGGTTGAACCATACAACTAAAGAGCTAGGAGGAAGTTTAGAGCTGTGACCAGGCCCATTTGGTCCTCAGCCACATCTGTCTTTCTACTGTTCTGCTCTATGACACCAGGGCCAACTTCTTGTGGCTGTGCCTCCCTGGGTCCCAGGTGGCTGAATTTTTTGCTGTATCTGACCAAAGAAAGACAGGGGATTAAAGGGTGGGACGAAGGGAGAAGCCAGCCTTGGGCATCTTTCCAGGTTGCGTGTGTTTTGCAGCTCTGGGTACCAGGGACCACCCACCAGGGGCCAACCTATGGTCTGTGATGAACCTTGTTATTACTCTTCCCATTATTTCTTCAGCCCAAGAGATGGTGGCTTCCTGAGGATACTGATCTCTGTCTGGGTGATCTCCCTGTTTCCTGTTTGACTCAATCTCTATTGTAATCCTGCACCAAATGCTGGGAAATGAGGTTTCGTCTTTCCTCATAGATGCAGAAATGGCAAATTTTATAGATCTTGGATATGAGACCCAGGGAAGATGTGACTTGCCTTCAGCGACTCAGATAAAAACCTGATAGGGAATGTCTATTATACACACTGGATGTGTGTGTTAGTTACTCTTCTATTGCTGTGATAAAACACTATGACCAAGGCAACTTACAGAAGAAACAGTTTTTCTGTTCCAGAAGGATAAAAGTCCATGATGGCAGAGAGGAGATATGGTGGTTTTACATCTTGAACTGAAAACAGGAAGCAGAGAGCAAACTGGGAATGATGTTTGGCTTTGAAATACCAAAGCCAGCCCTAGTGACATACTTCCTCCAGCAAAACCACACCTCCAAAGCCTACCCAAACAGTATCACCAGCTGAGGACAAAATTTTCAAACATCTGGGCCTATTGAAGACATTATCATTTAAGCCACCACAGTGTGTTAGCCACAAGATAGGAAAATAAAATGGTTAATTCCTATAGAACCTACCTTCTCATCTGATAGGGAAATGAAATGTCTATACAAATAGCTAAAATATAGGACAGTACCTACTAAGAGCCACTAAAAGTCATGTCAACTGCATGGATTCTGAACCAGGCAACAGAGAGAGTGAAGGTTTCCTGGGTAGCTTAGCTACTGAAGCAGGCCTAGGAAATGCAAAGTTTTGAAAGGAAAGATGGCATTTTCCTGGGACTGGGAGAGTAGAGATCGATCCAGACAGAAGAACTGAGAAGGAGGAAGCATCTAGGTGTTCACAAGAAACATTAAACCATTCCTTATTTAGAGTAAGGAACAGGGATAGATAGGCACGTAGGGAAACCCCACTATTTACTATTCAGTCAGGATACTTGCTTTTAATCACTGTGGGAGGGGAAGGAGTGTATGCCTGAGAATGTGTGTAGGGGCGAATGCAGGGGGAGCATGCATGTGTGTGTGTGGACAACAGAGGTCAACCTTAGGCGTCAGTACTCAGGAGATGTCCACCTTGATTTCTGAGACAGGAGTTTGCTGATTAGACTAGACTGTCTGGCCAGTGAGCTCCAGAGGCCCAACGTCTCCACCTCCCCAGCACTGAGATTATCAATGTATGCCATCACATCCAACTTCTTCTTAAACGTGAGTTCTAGGGGTCAAAACCTCAGGTCCTACTTTGAGCTACCTCCCAGGGCACATTAAGGAGTGCAAAGGGGTCTTCTTAACACCCCAAATGACAAACAGAGATGGAAACTATGCTAGAAAAATTGAACCAATTGATCCAGGTGAACCAAGAGATACAGTCACCAGCTAAGAAATGGCAGAGCTGAGATGGGGGAATGTCTTCTATCTTACACTGAGGTGTTTAGACCTAAGGCTCCAGTTTGCTGGAAAGCAGATTAAAGATCCAGCCAGGTCAGAATGGAAGAAAGTTCTGTAAGATGCTCACTGCATTGAATACCACTGACCAGGGGTGGGGAGAGCAGGCTCTTCTTCTGCAATAGGGCCTGCAGCCCTAATTGATCAGTAACGCCCAATTCTCCAATACAAGCAATACTACATTCCCAGCACGTGTCACAGGACTTGATAAAGGAAAATTTAAAAGTAGCATAAGATTTAGTCGCTCCCGCAGGGGAGCTGAGCTGCTACTTCGGGAATGAAACGAGAGAATGCATGATTTACAAACCCAAGTGTCATCAAATTCCAGCAGGCATGCTGAGGCTCCTTGCGGTTAGCAGGGGAAAGGTCAAGGTGGCCTAGATATTTAGGGAGTAGAGCTGGCACAAGGAACTCGAACCCAGTAAGGAAGGATTAAAGTTAGGTTGTGTGGGAAAGAAGGGAAGGCATTTCTGGCAGAGGGACCAGAGCAGTAGATGACCGGGTCGTGCGGGAGGGTCTGCCAAACAATGCACTGTGGTGGCGATCCCAGAAGAAAGGGGTTGCTGCATGGAGCGTAGCACAGGAGACACAGAGACATTAGGAACCAAGTGAGCAAATTGCAGGACAGGCATGCTTTTACTATTCACCAAGCATGCCTGAGGCTAGGGGACAGCCACACATGTGCCTAGGGTCACAGTTAGTCACATGCTGGGTGACATTAGATAAGCTTCTCAACAACTCTGGATAATAATGAATCTACCGCACTGGGAAATGACACAAGGTAAGGGACTTAATTGCTAGGAAGGGCTTTCAGCAAGACCAGCCTCCTGGAGTCAGTAGCCACCAGATTGGCTGAGCATTAGAAATGCTTTTAAAAATGATTTTTGGCACATGTATATATGCATGTTCTTGTGAATATACACATATGTGAATATGCACATGCATGTGGAGCCCAGAAGTCAACCTCAGGTGCCATTCTTCAGGAATTATCTACCTTGTTTTGTTTTTTAAACACAGGATCTCTTTCTGGGACCTAGTGCCTGCTAATAAGGTGGTCAGCGGTGTGAGGCATTCCCAGCTCCCAGCTTTACCCTGTCGAGAATGTTCTTTCCCCCTCCACCTCTCTGCTCACGGCATGCCACCAGAGAGACCTCCTTCCCTAGCCCTGCCTTCCCTCTACCTGTTTTTTTGTTTTGTTTCATTTTGTTTTTTAACCTGATGCATTGTAGTCTTGCTGGCTTGTTACATGTCTGGCTCTTCATATTGCCCTTATCCCAGAAGACCAGGGACTCTAGTGTACATTGGTATGTCACCAGTTTCTAGAATGGTCCCTGGCACATTGTAGACATTCAGTGAACCCTCATGTTTGGAGGTAGTGCTGCTATCATTCCTACTGTACTGTGCTCCCGCCCACAGGTCAGTAGACTTTGTTTTGCAGGAAGCACTGATAAGATGTGCTTTTGTGAACCATATCGTGGCCTTGGGATCCTGGAAAACAGAGTTGTTTAGGTTCCAAGTCTAGCTTTGATTCTAATTGGCTTTGTCACTTCACATGCGTCCTGTGATCTCTCTGGGCCTGCGCTGAGTTGTAAAGTATACTTAAGTGGGGACTGGGGAGATGACTTAGTGGGTAAAAAGTTTGCTACATGAGCCTGCTGATCTGAACCTGGATCACCAGAACCCACATAAAAGCTAGACACAGCGACAGAAATGTCTGAAATATCCTAGCGTACTCTTACAGGAAGATGGAAGCCGGATAGAAAGAGGGGAGCTCCAGAAGCCCATGGGCTGTCTAAACTGTCCTATGCATTGTCTCAAACAAAGTGGAAAGTTGAGGACCAACGCACAAAGGTTGTCTTCTGACCTCCATATGCATGTTGTGACCCATGAATACCCACACGCATGGACAATACACACATAGACTTACACATATCACATACACAGGTGGGGGGTTAAAGTGCAACAGGTGGACCAAACCAATTGGATTTGACCAGCAAAAGTATAATTGGAGAGTGGGAGGGGCTGAGCATCTGTGTGGTTTGGCCTCCCAGTATCATAGAAAGCAGGACAATCTTCAGTTCATGGGCTTTTCCAGCTTAACTATTCTCATGAATCCCCTGAGGTCTTGTTAAAGTTCAGGTTTGGATTGGTTAGGTCTAGAGTTGGTTTCTGCCATGATAACTAGGGATGCTGATGCTGATGCTGATGAAATCAACCAGCAAAGTCAGTCATTCCCAGCTCCGTTGACACCGTGAGCTCAAAAAAGGTGAAAGCCCCTTATTAGGTTTTTCAGAAAACTTCCAGATGTCACTTGGCTTACTACTCAAGTTGGGCTGAATTCCCAGAGGTTAGAGCCTACGAGCTACATGTATAAAGAATCCCATAGCTGTTCAGAATTGGTGTCACCTTTAAAATCAAGCAAATAAATATCAAAACTAATTACTGGATCTAGGGAGGAAGAAGGAGCAAAACCTGAACTGAGAACTCTCTCATCGTCTAAGCTGACTTAGCTAATGGGGGACCCTGAGTTCCATCCCCAGCACCACTAATAATAATGATAACAATCATGATGACAAATACAGTAAGAATGTAAAAAGCCAGCTCAGACCTGCTCTGAGCAGGAGGGAAATCAATCCCAATTTAATTGCTTCTCTTTGCCTGCTGCTCTGTCAGGGCTTTGGTGCCTGCTGTGACCAGTTTTAGCTTCCTGACCAAGCATCTCGTGTGTCAGCCTTGCTGGCATCAGGTACCAACTAGGTAAATGAGGGTAGAGCAGCAGCTGTCAGGCAAAGAGATAAGCAGGGGGACAGTGTGGCAGCTAGCAGGAGACTAGTTAAGTATAACCAGCAACTCTTATTGGAGGAAGAACACCCACCTGCTGGGGCAGCAGCCCAGGGGATGCAGGATGACAAGGACAGGGGCAGCCACAGAATGACTGGGAGCTTCTTACCTTGTTGCTCAAAGGACGAGAGACTAACCCAATGGTGCTCTGTGGCTAGAACCTTTTAAAGTGATTCAGTCTTCATAATGCTTTTATACAGCCATTTCTCCAAAATACTGGTAGCCAATCACCAGGAGGCCTCCACAACTCAAATCATCACATCCCCAGACTTGGGGAGCTATGTGGGGAATAGGTCTTGCCCTCCCTTTGGGCAAGCCTCTGAGAAACAGAGCAAAACCCACTGGTTGCAACTGTAACCAGACCACAAAACTTCTTTGATTGCCAACTAAGAGACACTCATTTGGTGCTGGAACAGATAGGACAAGTCTTAGCTCCCATGGCACTTCCGTTCCATGTGAGTCCCATACCAAGAAGCAGAGAGTCACAATGAGCAAAGTTGCAGGTAACTGTGCATCATGACTGGGAAGAGCCCAAATGTCCATAAGCAGGCGAACAGAATAATACGTTGTGGTTCCTCCACATGCTGAAATGTGGAAACACAGCAAAAGGGATGAACTTACCACATGCCACACAGCAGGGATGATGCTCAGGATACTTGCATGGGGGTGGGGGTGAGGAGGAAGACAAATACGAGAGAATACACCATACAACCTCATTTACAAAAAGTTCTACAAAACATCAACACGTCTATGGGGACAGAAAGCACATGCGTTACTTTTTTTAAATTGGATTATTTAATATTTTGATGTCTAGCTTCTTGAATTCTTTTTTCTTTTTAATTTTTATTTATTTTTATTGACTATATATTTTCCTCCACTCCTTTTCTCTCCCCTCCCCTTATACCCTTTCCTATGGTCCCCATGCTCCAAATTTACCCAGGAGATCTTGTCTTTTTCTACTTCCCATGTAGATTAGATTCATGTATGTCTC
>LOJH01009131.1:30955-43525 GCA_001685095.1 Ellobius talpinus
ATACAATGTCTCTACTTCCTGCTGGATCAGAAGGATACAATGTCTCTACTTCCTATGGCACAGAGAAAGGAGAGCCGGCTGCTGTGCTGGCTGGTTTTATGCTGATTTGGTACATGCTGAAGTCATCTGAAAGGAGGGAGCCTCAATTAAGAAAATGCCTCCATAAGATCAGGCTGTAGACAAGCCCACAGAGCATTTTCTTAATTAGTGATTGATGGGGGAGGGTCCAGCACATGGTGGGTGGTGCTGTCCCTGGGTTGTTGGTCCTGGATTCTATAAGAAAGGAGACTGAGCAAGCCATGGGGAGGGGGGGTGGAACAAGCCAGTAAGCAGTACCCCTCCATGGCCTCTGCATCAGCTCCTGCTTCCAGGTTCCTGCCCTGCTTGAGTTTCTATCCTGACTTCCTCTGATGATGGACTACAGTGTGGAAGTGTAAGCCAAATAAGCCCTTTGCTCCCCAACTTGCCTTTTGGCTGCAGCAGCAATAGAAAGTGACCTCACCATATTATGGAGTCTGCCACCTCCTTGGCCTAAGACATCAGCTCGGTGTGTGCAATGTCCAGCCATGGGGATTGGTCTCCACAGCCAAACCTGACACCATTGTTTAAGCCCACACAATAGCAACCAACACTGAAGCAAAGACCAGAGAAAACACTTGATGTGTTTGACGCATGTAGACATGTGACCAAGGGGCCTGCAGAGACAGCTCAGCATGTAAAGTACCTGCCGCCTGACTTCAATCCCCAGAACCCACATAGAAAGTTGTGCGTCCCCTTTCCCCCAAGGGCTCAGGAACCACTGAGGGAGAGAGAAGGACAGAGAATTTGTGAAAACCAGAATGTTAGAGAGAAGCAGAGGAAAGCAATGCCTTCTGGATGTGACAAAAACCCATGTACTCGGAGACTCGGCAGCTGTGGTTGCTTATTCAAGACCCAGACAAGAGCAAACCAGTCAGCATTCTAGTCCAGAGAAGGAAGATCTCATGAAGACACCTGCGGCTAAAGCTCTAAGGATAGGCTGTAGTGGCATTTCACCTGTATTTTAATAACTAAAGCTTGCCTGAGGATCAGAAAAGTCAAACAGCCACACTGGCCAGCCTTACAGACCAGGCAACAATAACACACACCTTTCATCCTGGTAGCCACACTAGTTTGCCATAGAAACCAGGCAGTAGTGGTACACACCTTTAATCCCAGAACTAGAGAGGATTATAAAATGGTCGGAGACAGCTCTCATACACAGTCTCATTCTGAGATTCCTGGGAGCAGGATCGCCATTTTGGACGAGGTCAAGGTAAGAGCCAGTGGCTGGTTGCTTTGCTTTTCAGATCTTCAGGTTGGACCCCAATATCAGTCCCTGAGTTTTTATTAATTGTGCTCCAATAGTTACTGGCTTCTAGGGGAGGGAGAGCCATGTTTCTTCAAGGACATGGCAGCCAGTAGATGGCCATGCTTCAGTGGAGGAGAATATGGGCAGCACAAACTGGACTGCATGGATTATAAGAGGAAAAAGGGGGCACAAAGTCAGGGGGTGAAAGGTAGGGGTGGATCTGGAAGAACTGAGGAGCAGAAGTGCACACAATTAAAAATATATCCATGCAGGAAATTTTCAAAGCATTAGTTAAAATACTATACTTTCTTAAAATTGGGCATGGCAGCATGCATCTGTAACTCCAGTGCTGGGAAAGCAGAGAGGTGGATACCCAGGACTCGTAGATGCCAGTCTAGCCTGCTTGGTCAGTGAGGCTGTGGGTACCAGGGACTCATGGATGCCAATCTAGCCTGCTTGGTAGGTGAGGCTGTGGGTACCCAGGGCTCATGGATGCCAGTCTAGGCTGCTTGGTAGGTAAGGCTGTGGGTACCAGGGACTCATGGATGCCAGTCTAGCCTGCTTGGTAGGTGAGGCTGTGGGTACCCGGGTCTCGTGGATGCCAGTCTAACCTGCTTGGTAGGTGGGCTGAATAACACCCCAAGGGAAAATTTGCAATGTGATCTATGCTGACAAGGACCTGAGAGGAAATTTGGTCCTAACCCCCTTTTCCACCTAAGAAATGCTGTGTCTTGAAAACAGTCATGAAAACCAAGACCATGGAATCCTAACTCCAACTGTCAACACAACCCTCAGGATACTACAGGAAGTGTCCTCAGGACCTGTGATTTACCCCGCTCACACTGGTCCATGAATCAGCAGATGCTGAATGAGGTAGGATGCTGCGAGAGAAGTAGTTCTTAGGCTCACGGTGCACAGAGGGCACGACATGGAGATGAATTGCTTTTAGACAGGGGATGGATTTAAGGGGAGCAGCATGAAGATGCATGGAAAACATAGTTGCCCCCTTCCCAGAGCTCTGCCAGCACCAGCTCCATCCTGAGTGCCTACCCCATCCCTTGCAAGTCCAAGTCATCTGAAGGCATTTCTCTGCCCTTTTCATTCAGCTTTTCTTGTTAGTTAAGGAAATAAGAATGGTCACTGTGGGCTGAGCCTGCAGCCCATCCAGCCCAGGAACTGGTCTCCAAAATTGGTGCCCAGGGATTTTTTGAAATGGTCATCTTCTTTAGAGGAATTATCGATTCCTCCCTTGAGGCCAGCTGGTTGAAATATTAACATTTGTATCACAGAAAATTGTCTAAGACAATCCCGACGTCCTCCAGCTCTCTCTAGCTGGGCTCCATTAGTGGAAACAAATCACCAGGTGCCTCTCTCCCTGGACTCCAGGTTTGAGCTGAACCAAGTCCAGAGGCTTTGGCGGGGCTGGCACCTGAGGCTCCCAGGGTGTAGATCTTCTGGAAGCAGGGAAGAGTCCAGAGAGAAGGCTGCTAGGCAGACATAGGGCAGACATATTGATGCAACCTCAGAAAGGCCCTGGTGGAAGGGGACCAGGGCATGTAGCTTAAATTCTAATTAGTCTTAATAATAAAAACCTGGAGACAGTTAAAGGGGTTAATGGTAGAAGATCAGAGATGATGTGGGATGTCCTTCTGTATATGTATTGCTTTTATTGGTTGATGACTAAGGCTATTCTGGCCAATAGGTTAGCAGAGCAAATCCAGGTGGGAAATCTGAACACACACACACATATAGATAGGTAGATAGATAGATAGATGATAGATAGATAGATAGATAGATAGATANATTAATAGAAATGGGTTAATTCAAGATTTAAGAGCTAGCTAGAAATATGCCTGAATCATTGGTCGAACAGTGCCATTAACATAGTTTCTATGTGATTATTCGGGTCTGAGAGGCCAGGAAACAAACAAGCAGTCTCCTTCTACACAGAGAAGCAGAGTAGCCAGCCGCTAGTTCTTATCTCTACTGAATCCTCAGACCAAAGGGGCGATCCTGTTCCTATGGATCCTCAGAGCTCCTGTCTCCTCCAGCCTTATATTCCTCTCTCCGCCCAGCCATATCCCTACTGTCTCCACCTACCTAGTGCTGGAATTAAAGGTGGGAGCCACCACCACCTGGCTGTGTTTCTCTTTTATTCTGGGCGACTTCTGTGTAGCCCAGAGTGGCCTTGAACTCACAGAGATCCATCTGCCTCTGTCTCCTGAGTGCTGAGATTAAAGGATCGTGCCACCACTGCCTGACCTCTATGGCTAGCTCTGTGCTCTGATCCTCAGGCAAGCTTCATTTGTTATAGCACAAACAAAATCTCAGCACAAGGGCACCACACGGAATGGGCTGGAAACACCAACATTAGTGAGCTCAGGCTGGCAAAAACCCAGAGACCCGGCGCCTTCCACAGCACAAGCCTACATCCTCGTAATCCTGAGACCTGTGAGGAAGTCCGTGGTCATGGTGTCAGAGTCTCCCGGCATTATCTTCTGATGCCTCTGTCCTTAGCTTTCGAGTGGTCCCCTTCACAGTGTGTCTCATGTGGTCTTTCCATGGAAGGAGAACATCTTATTGACTGTCCCTTCCCCTTTCTGTAAGGACATTAACCATTGGGTTGGGACCCACACCTACAACATTTCAACTTTGGCCTATGACCTTACCAATCTTGGCCTCCAAATACAGAAATAACTAACTAACAAATAACTAACTAACAAATGTCAGGAGGTGAAAGTTGACCATCCATCCGAGGGCTCAGATGTCTCATTTCAGCCTGTGTACCCCAACCGGGGAATCCAGGGGTTTTCTTCCCTTCTGCCACACTGGACCAGTCCTTTTTCACACCTTTACTGTCTCTCAGAAGAAGGGGAAAGGAAGCTCAAACGAACATGTGTGGTGATTACTCTTGATGAATTAATCTTGGTTGGATCAAGATTAATCCTCCTGGATTCAGAGTTACCTAGAATATGAGCACTTCCAAGAGTGTCCCTGAGGGAGTTTCCATGGGTAATTAGATTATAAGCTTCTGACTTAATCAAAAGATTCACCCTTTGATGGAATCAAGAGAAGGTGTCGTTATTAGGGGGTGATAAAAAGTTAGAGGTAGGAGCAAATTGGGGGTGTTTCCTTGGGGGCCGCATCTTCCTGTGTGGTCCCCTCTCTCTGTTTCCTGGCCAGCATCATGTAAACAGCTCTCTATTCTGCTTTTTCAGCCTCTTCTACGATGGTAAAGCACTTCTTAGAACACGGGCCAGCACAAGTCCCCGCCCCCCACCCGCCCTTAAGTTATCAGGTTTGCTGTCCACAATGAGGCTAACAGAGCTAACATGACCTGAAAACTGCAAAGCTCCAATCACTGGATCCAGCTGGTAATGTTCCTGAACTGCCTAGGAGTGCCTGACCCCTGACTGCTTCAGGGAGAGAGGGACAGCTGCCAGCAAAGCTGTCCAGCCACACAGGACTGGCTGGAAAGGGACAGGGTCCCCACATCATCTGTAGAGAACCAGGATCCTCATCAGATGACTCACCAGGCATCTCTCACTGACTCTCCCATTTCAAACGCAAGGAGGGGCCATGGCGGCTCAGAATGTTGCCTGTGGAATCCAAGAGCCTTCCTTCCTCTAGTTAATACCCAAACAACCAGGCAGCTAATGAGGGAGAAATGCCTGTGCCCTGGGCATTCCAGGGGCAGAGGCTGAGCTCTGTATGAGGAGAGACAACAGGAGACACGGGATTAGCCCTGTCTATTGATTCAGCTCCCTCCACCCCCCTCCCCTCCCCTGAGAGTCTTTGACTCTGCTCTTAAATTCTTCTCTAAGCAGCTCCTGACTGGGGCCCCAGCCTTTGTCCAACTCACTAGCATCTTTCTCAGAAAGAAGCCAAAGATTACCTCATGTTTGCAGATAGACAAAGCTTCCTCCAGATAAACACAAACAGCATTATGCCCTGGCCCGTGTGTGATCCAGTCACAATACCATGGCATCATCTCTGAGACCCCTAGGAACAGTGGGAAGACAGCAATGCATACAGCCTGCAATTCCAACTCCCTCCAGGGCCCAGAGTTCTCTCTGCAGAAAGAGGCTCACCTGGAGCACGCGGAACCATGGAGGGAGGAGACTAAGGCCAGTAGATGTCCTTCCAGTGTCTAGCAAGTGCAGCCAAGGTTGTTACCTGCAAGTGCCATTCTGCCCGTGCAGCCCTGGTGGGTGGTCCAGGAAGAAAGGAGAGGAGGCCCTGGAACTTGAAGGTTCCTATAGGTGCCTCCCATAGAACCCTCAGGTGCATGGAACCCAAGGGAAAGAAGACCATGGAGAACTAGAAAGATGGCTGAGCACTTAAGAGCACAGCCGTTCTTCCAATGGTCCCAAGTTAGATCCCCAGCACCCATGTGGTGGCTTACAACCATCCATAATTCCAGATTCGGTGGATCTGGCACCCTCTTCTGGCCTCCAAACACACCAGGCATCTGGTGCACAGACATCCCATGCAGGCGCAAACATCATACCCGTGAAATAAAAATAAACAGGCAAAAGCACACATGTCATGAGCTTGTATGTGTCGTCCCCTTCCTCTGTAAACCTGATGTCCCTCTCCAGCATCAGCAGGCCCGAGGCAGGAGGAGAAGCAGAGTCCACAGAAAAATCACAGGGTTCCGTTACCAAAAGAAGCACTCCATCCTCCGACTTTGACAAGCATACTTCCTAACAGCTAAGAAGACTGAGATCAATCTTACAATCCTGACTCCCTGGAATTCAGTATCAGACCTGAGTGGCACTCCAGAGAGCTGGCTCAGATGCCACGTGGCCACCCAGTTTGTCCTAAGAGGATGAACTCAGGTGGACCTTGAAAAGTCCTGGGACTCCCTCTGCCCTGGGTACCATACGTGAGCTCCAGGCTTCCTTGAGGATGTCCTGTCTCCTGACCCTGCAGACTTCTCTCTGAGCTGCGGGGCGTCTAGAGGACCTTCTGAGTCGGCCATCCTAAGGCTAAGCACAGCTGCCTCATTTGCTGTAGCCTCCAAGCCGAGACACAGCTAGAGACTCTGGCATAGCTGACTCAAGTCCCCACGGCAAACCCTTTGGGTACAAAGTGAGATATAAACAAATTAATGAGAATAATGGAAATAACAGCCCCATGTTTCCTTGATGTTAAGACACGCGCTCTCATTTCTCTTTTTATCTTGTCTAGAATTGGGACACATCTTATAATTATGATGAGTGCGGAGCACAAGGGGACTTCACAGGCTGTCCCTTCGCTGTAGTTAGGTCGATGGTGCCCCCTACAGTCGAAGACATCCTACAGCCAGGAGCTTTAGTGATGGAAATCAAATCCAGGCATCCTTTGAGGAGGGTTAGACTGAACCAGGTACCAACTGTGTTCCTTCCATCCTCGCTTCCACCCTCCTCATTCCTCCCACTAAGCGTGGGATGGGCCTGTGGCATTGGGCCAAGTCATATGTTTTTACAGCCATATTTTCCCCGATATCATTATCACAGATCGGGGCTGGGGGCAGGAGAAAGAAGGAGAGAGGAAGGGCAGCTCCCATCCATCCTTCCACTCCTGGACCAGCAACGACTTGCGGCAAGCACCCTTCACTCTGACCGGTAAATATACGAGGACTTGAAGAAGTTCATTTGCTCGGGAGTAAGCTGGAGCCACAGCTCACCTCTTCAGTCAATAACTGATTATCTTGCTTGCAAATTCAATTCTCTGCCTGTAGTCTGCCTTGCTTGATGGGTCCTGACAAGTCTGATTGTTTTGGTGGCGTCTGGCAGAGGGAAAGGCTGCTGGAGCTGTATTTGTTCAGACTCGGGCTTTGTGGGTACCAGGAGATGGGGGCAGTCTGCTCCACAGTTTCCAGCCTCCCAGATCTTCCAATGACGAGATCCCTGGCCCTGAGGCAGTTTCAATGAGACATCCCCTGTAACCTACAGCATTTGAATTCTTAGTTTCCTGTAGGTGACTCTGTTGGGGAGGCTTACTTAGGAGGTATGGCCTTGGCGGAGTTGTGTCATGGATGGAAGGCTTTGAGAGTTCAAAGACTCCTGACATTTCAAGTTCATTCTCTCTGCCTCCTATTTCTGATCCATGCAAGCTCTTAGGTTCAAGCTTCAGCCACCATTCTTCTGCCCCACTATAACGGACTCTTACCCACTTAGAACCATAAGCCCAAATAACCTTTCTCTTCTATGTATTGCCTGGGCCATGGCATTTTGCCACATCAAGAGAAAAGTAAATGATAAAAGCCCCATTTTGGAAATGCAATGGTGGCAGCAATGGCTTCATCTAAACTCAGTTTTCAGTTCCAACACATGGGTCATAGGCATGAGCAACATGGTGCCCTGGCAGGTAAGGGGACACGTAAGGAACTTATCACTTGGACAGACATATGGGAGGAAAGGATATGTTTGGGATGTTAGAAACAGAATACTCTGGATTGTCATCTAAAGCCAAGGACCAGGCAATCCAAGGACAGCATCAACTTCCTTTTCTTTGTTGGGATGGCCTTGGGAGGTGAGAGCCTTTTCTATCCATCTATTACCCATCCATCTGCCTACCCATCTATCATCCATCTTTCCACCCAAGTATACATTCATCTACATATCCATACATATAATCCAATGCATCCATTCATCTACCACCCACCCATCTACCCAACCACCCATCCACCTATCAAGCCAATCACCGAACTACTCAATCACCCATCTACCCATCCATCCATCTATCCATCCACCTATCTACCCAACCACCCATCTACCCATCTATCCATCTACCCATCCCTCTACCCAACTACCCATCTACCCCACCATCTATCTACGCAACTACTCATCTACCCATGCATCTATCTACCCAACTACACCTCCATCTACCCATCTACCCCACCATCTATCTACCCAACTACTCATCTACCCATGCGTCTATCTACCCAACTACACCTCCATCTACCCATACATATATCTACCCATTTATCCATCTACCCATTCACCCATCAATTTGTTCACTATCTCTCAGGTCTTACACAGGAATAGCAATTTTTCGTTTTCACCTCTTGAATGATTCCTGAAGCCTAACCAGAATTTCAGGCAGAAAAAAATAAGAGTCCCAAGAGGGATTTCAATGGCAAGCTTTCAAACTATGCAGCTTCAAATCCTTCAAAATTCATTCGGGGATGCCAGAAATTATCACACAAACTTCACTGTAATCATATTTTAAAAATTTCTTGGGTAATGGAAAGAACACATCTACAAGGTGTTAAATGGAAAGCTTCACATGCAGCAGACCAGCAATCTGCTTCTTGACTGGCTGGCCACCTCGTTCTCCAGGAGAACTGGAAACTGTCACCTCTAGGCATTCTGGGGGTGTCTGAGTGACGGGTTGTGCCACGGATTCCGAGGGTCCCAGGCACACCACAGCAGCACTTGTGGGTTGGGGATGCGAGAGACAGTTGTGGGGAATGCAACAGGTGCAAACACAGGATACAGAGGCACCTGAGTGGAGAGGCTCCAGTGCAAGATGCAGGAAATGCTCACACAGGCTTATGCAGCTGCCTCTGTGGGTGCAGGAAGCACAGCTCGGGATTCAGGAGACTGAATACAAGGTGTAGGATGCACAGCCTGGGAGGCAGAGGTGTGGCTGGGACACAGATGATGCTGACATGCTAGGGATGGTTTCAATGCTTGCTACAGCCTGAAGTGGGGACTGGCAAGGTAGTTCAGCGAGTGAAGATGTTTGACACCAAGCCCAAAGATCTGAGTTCCATTCAGGAAGTTGCAAGGTGGACAATTAAAACATTGTCATGTTGGTAACTACAACCCCAGGTGTCTTAGTTTTAGTTTCATTGCTGTGAAGAGACACCATGACCACAGCAACTCTTATAAAGGAAAACATTTCATTGGGGCTGGCTTATATTTTCAGAAATTTAGTCCATTATCAAATCATAGTGGAACACAGCAGTGTGCAGGCAGAAGGTGCTGGAGAAGGAGCTGAGGTTCTTCATCTTAATCTGCAGGCAACAGAAGAAGTCTGTGTGCTGGGCGTAATTTGAGCATATATGAGACTTCAGAACCCACCCCCGCAGGAACACACTTCCTTCAACAAGGCCACACCTACTCTAACAAGGTCAAACCTTCTAATAGTGCCACTCCCTATGGGTCAAGCAACACGTGAGTCTATGGGGCCATACCTATTCCCACCACCACACCAGGAGAATCAAGACTCTCTTGGCGTAATCTAACTGAGAGAATTTAAATCAGCCTATCTGACCATCTTTCATAGTCTCATCTTAAAAGGTTACATGTGTTGCAGAGTGTCTTTGATGATTTGATGTATGTGTCTCCACCATTAAAATTAATTAGGATACCAGGAAAATTATTTAATCTCTTACTCATTGTCTCTTTTTTATGAAAAACTTTAAACATATATAAAAATACTGGGGTCAGTATAACAAGTACATAGGTCCTGGTACAGTCCCATTTCTGTTGCTATAATTTAAAAAATGGCAAAAGGCAAAGTCGCAAGGGAAAGGCTTTGGGAAGCCAAGGCAAGAACATAAAGCAGCTCGTTACATCACATCACAATTAAGAACAGAGAGTAAACATGGATTCTTGATTGCTTGTTCCTTAGATTTGTTCAGCTGCTTTCTCTCTCCTGTCTTATATATTTCAGGGCCCAGACAAGGGAATGGTGCTGCTCACAATGGGCTGAGTATCCTACAAATTAATAGTCAATATGATTCTCCACAGACATGCCCATGGGCCAACCTGACTGAATGATTCTTGTAGCACAATTCCCATTGGTCTTAATAATCAAAGCTCAGAGTCCGCTATCAGGAGATGAAAGTTGAAGGATCAAAGAAGCAGAGCGGCCAACCACTAGAGAGTTCTTACCTCTACCAATACTCGGACCGAAAGGGGCAATCCTGTCCTCAGACTTGACCGCACGACTATTTCAAGCTGACACTCAGACTGCATGTGAGCTCCTGTCTCCTCCTGCCTTATATTCCTCTCTCTGCCCAGCCATATCCCTCCTGTCTCCACCTCCCTAGTGCTGGGACTAAAGGTGTGGGATCCCAAGTGCTGGGATCACCTTTGTGTGAGCTCTGTTTCTCTTTTAGACAGATTCAATCTCGCGTAGCCCAGGGTGGCCTTGAACTCACACAGATCCATCTGCTTCTGGCTCCCAAATCCTGGGATTAAAGGTGTGTGCCACCACTGCCTGGCCTCTAGTGCCTTAGCTCTGCACTCTGATCTTCTGGCAGGCTTTATTTGTTAAAACATAAACAAAATCTCACCCCAGAGTCTGTGACATCTTTTCCGTCGCCTTCCCAGGTTGGTGGCCCCTGGACAACTGCTTTTTCTTTTTTTTAGCCCTCATGGCACTGTGTTCTCTTTGTCCTTCATCAGTTTTGTTAGGGATCCATCAATCTCACTGATCTCAGACAAAACACTTTTTTGCTCCCTTTTTTATGGCATTTTCACATTCTGTAATATTTACTTTTTGTTATTTATTTCATTCTGTTTCATTTGGGCGTTGGCTCCATTTTCTATGTGTGTGCACAGGTGTGTGTATAAATGCACACAAGTGCAGACCATGGTGAGTGTGTAAAAGTCAGAGGACAGCTTATAGGAGTCAGTTCTCTCCTTACACAATGTGGGTTCTGGGGATTGAACTCATATCATTGGGCTTGGCCGCAATTACTTGTACTCACTGAGCCATCTCACCAGCCCTTAAATGTCTTTTGCTTGCTTCTTGTAACAAAAACGCTTTAAAATATTTTCAGCCTTTCTTCGCATACTACATCTTTACACAGCTGCAAACAGAGAAGAGGCTACAAGTCTGTAAACACTAGGTTAGCCATTGCCTACAGATACAATGTTACACCTTGGTTGGCTTCTAAATCAACAATGTTTTGTAATCTCTACCTTGCCCTTCAGGTTCCTTCTCTGAAGCACAGGCCAGTTAGTAGCGTGAGGCTTATATACCCAGCAGCCAGAGATTTTCTGCTTAGCTTTTCCTACTGGTTTCTGCTGTAATTGTGCTGGGGCCAGTGAACACATTCTGCATTATTTTGAAAATGGTCAGGACTTGTTTTTACGAACTACTGTGTTGTCAGTTTTGGTAAATGTCCCGTGTCCCCTGCTAGAGTTAAGGAAGGCAGTGCTGGCTCCTGTTTCATACACGTCAATTAAGTCTGTTTGATTTATGGGATATTGTTAAGGGCCTCTGCTTCCCACTGGGTAGTTTGCCCGCTTGGGGTATCTGCTGTGGAGGAATTGTCTAAACTCCCTTACCAAGAGGAAGCGGGAATGCTCCCATTTTCATATTCTCCTGGTGTTTGTTCTGCATCTGAAGCATAAGCTCACATCCGGCCGGAACACCACCCTGTTCTGGAAAAGCTGTAGAAGGACAGCAGCTTTGAAATATTTCATTTGGAAAAGTAACTCCAATGCAGACAAAGAAAAGAGTCTGAATATTGTCAGGGAGGGACCCTGACCAATGACTCTTCCAAGATGACAAAACTCTGTACCCCCACCTAGTGCTTCAACCCCAGGAAACACACACTCAGCACACCCATGGCCCAGAGCTGGGATCCCCCCCTTTCCAAGCTCCCAGAACTGTGAGTTTAAATGCCAGTGACCCTCTAACCAAGCACATAGGAGGCAGAGGCAGGCAATCTTGAGTTCAAGACTATCCCTGACTACACAGTCGTTTTAAGGACAACAACCTAGACTACATAGCAGAACAGCATCTCAGAAATTAATATGAATAAAGGCACAAGTGTGGTTCATGCCTGTGATCTCAGGTGGGGGCATTAAGTGTTATGTGTATTGAGGCTCGCCTGAGCTACACAGTGAATTCTAAGCCCAGATACGAGATAGAGAGAGAGGTATTCCTCTGTTGAATTGATGTTTTCTTTGAGTCAACTGAAACAGAAATAAAATCTGATGAGAGTCCAGAAAACAGGGCAGAAAAATATGGCATAGGGAGTTTTATGATTTTTTTAAAAATGCTTCAGGATCCCTGGCGGCAGTAGGCAGGCAGAAATGCCAGAGCAGTGGCCCGGGCGGTGGTGGCAGGCCATGTGACAGCAGGCAGCAGGCTCTGGGAGCAGCCAGTCCCAGGCAGGGACGACTCCCAGTCCCAGAGCAGTGGCCCGAGCCTGGTGACAGGCAGAAGACAAGGACATGGATAGACACGACATGCAGAGTGAGGTTAAATATTTATTCAGGGGGTTA